>JAOTRH010053779.1:0-19144 GCA_034768845.1 Heliamphora exappendiculata
CTTAGGATTCAAATTTCTCAAACGAATAATGATGTAATGTGGCAATTGCTATGTATTTCCTTGCATGTTTGCATTTTTAAAGTAAAAAAATATAATATCATGTGAAATGTTTAACTAGAGGTTGCCGTGTCTAGCACAAATCTGTGTTAGTGTCAGCATCAGTGTCAGTGTCATGTCATCTGACATAGTTATGGCACACTAAACTGAAGAGTAAATGTAACAGGATTCTGCTAAAAAGAGTGCAACTCCAACTTTTAAGTGTTATATCTCACAATGCCCAGTGACCCACATCTATCCACAACTATATATTTCAATTTCAAAGAGGTTGGAGAATTGGTATTGCACCATTATGTGGCATAATTTCTAAACAACGTGTGAGATTATTTTTCTACCGTATGAAATAACTTTGGAGACCTTAGGATTCAAATTTCTCAAACGAATAATGATGTAATGTGGCAGTTGCTATGTATTTTCTTGCATGTTTGCATTTTTAAAGTAAAAAAATATAATATCATGTGAAATGTTTAACTAGAGATTGCCGTGTCCAGCACAAATCTGTGTTAGTGCCAGCATCAGTGTCGGTGCCATGTCATCTGACATAGTTATGACACACTAAACTGAAGAGTAAATGTAACAGGATTTTGCTAAAAAAGAGTACAACTCCAACCTTTAAGTGTAATATCTCACAGTGCCCAGTGACCCACATCTATCCACAACTATATGTTTCAATTTCAAAGAGGTTGGAGAATTGGTATTGCACCATTATGTGGCATAATTTCTAAACGTGTGAGATTATTGTTCTACCATATGAAATAACCTTGGAGACCTTAGGATTCAAATTTCTCAAACGAATAATGATGTAATGTGGCAGTTGCTATGTATTTCCTTGCATGTTTTCATTTTTAAAGTAAAAAAATATAGTATCATGTGAAATGTTTAACTAGAGGTTGCCGTGTCCAGCACAAATCTGTGTTAGTGCCAGCATCAGTGTCGGTGCCATGTCATCTGACATAGTTATGACACACTAAACTGAAGAGTAAATGTAACAGGATTTTGCTAAAAAAGAGTACAACTCCAACCTTTAAGTGTAATATCTCACAGTGCCCAGTGATCCACATCCATCCACAACTATATATTTCAATTTCAAAGAGGTTGGAGAATTGGTATTGCACCATTATGTCAACAAAACAAGTTGCAACAATTCCATCAAAAGTGCTTGATATTATTGGAACGAACCTTCCACCTTTTTTGCATGGATATAGATTCTGATTTCCAATTCAATGCCCTAGCAATACTGTAGATGATTAGTTGTCCCAAAGATGAAGCTACTGGGGAACGAGCTTGACAATATATATATATATATATCAAGCCCACCATTTGTGACACATGTGCATGTGCCTCTCTCTCACGTGAATTGACAACCAACATAAAAATTGAACTAAATAGTGTATACTGTTAATATACATTTAGTATTAATATATTGAGCATTAATTATATTATGTAGGAATGCCCATAGTATCTTATGTAGGCTCTCATTACTTAATAAATACGTGTGTATGTCTCATAATGAGAAGACGTGCTTTCCCATATTCTTTCTATCTTTTCTAACATGGTATCAGAGTCCTGAAACCCTAGCCTATCACAAACCCTAGCTTCCACCAGAACCAACCGCCACCTAACCCTAGCCGCCGACCATCAGACCCTCGTCGTCCTCCGTCAGCCTTCCAGCCGTCGTCTCCAACCCTCGTCGGGCTTCCAGCAGCTCACGCTAACCACCGTCGGCTATCCCAGAAACGTGCGCCGACCCTCGTCGGCCTTCCAGGCGCATCGATCTCCCTCGTCAACCCCTCCAGGGGTGATGACGACCTTCGTCGGACCCTCCTAGGGTGGTTTCGACCCCCATCAGTCCATTGATCTCCCTCGTCAACCCCTCCAGGGGTGATGACGACCTTTGTCGGACCCTCTTAGGGTGGTTTCGACCCTCGTCAGTCCCTCATGGAGGGAATGTCACCTGTCGTCAGCCCATCTAGGGCCTCCGGCGACCCTGTCAACCCCTCCAGAGCCTGTGCCGATCACTGTCAGGCCTTCCTTTGCCTCCGACGACTACTGTTAGCCTCTCGAGAGCTTGCGACAGACCCTGTAGACCACTGAAGGGCCTTCCTCTGCCTCCGACGACTCCTGCCAGCCTCTCCAGGGCTTGCGACAGACTCTGTAGGCTCTTCCTCGGTCACTTGGTTTGACTTTTCTCTCTCTTTCCCTCACTGCATAAGTTCGCCAGTGTAGCTCCATGGTGTCTGCGAGTTTGATGATGCTGTGAGGGTCCGGTGTGCTTTTTTGTTATACCTCCATGTGGATTAAGACTTGTGTTTTCTTTTGTGGTATTTTTTGGTCCCTTTGTTGGTGAACAAGGATGCCAAAGGATTTCGTGACCCGCAAATTCCAGGTTGAAACTGGTCGGCAGTGTACCACATAGGTGTTTTTATCATCCACACGATTTGTTGATCGGCGACTTGATGGCGCAAATGGTTATGCGTTATGGAAGAAAAGTGTTCTTAAGTTTCTGCAAGGCATGGAGTTGGATTTCCACCTGTTTGATGATCCTCTATCACGAACATCAGCGACTTTTCGGACTTGGACCTGGGATGATGCCCGAATATTTAGTCAGTTGCTCAACTGGATGGATCCTTTTGTTCAGGCTTTGGTGGCAAGCACTGATACTGTGCGAGAGATCTGGCCCTCGTTAGAATCCATCTATTCAACCACTAATGATCTCTCCCGCCTATATGATGTCATGAAAGGTTTTTTTCACTCCCAGCAGTCCGGAAAGCTTCTTCAGGATCATTTTATGCAATTCAAGATTTTGGCTGATGAGTTTGATCGCCTTCTCCCGTTCACAAATTAGTTGTCTCAGTTTCAGCACCAAAGGCAGCAACTTTTGGTGGTGTGCTTCTTAGCCATTTTGGATTCTGAGTTTGATTCCGCTCGATCTCAGATTCTTGCTGGGGCAGACATTCTGACTTTCTTCGAGACATTCCGACGTGTGAGTCGGGCGTCCCGTCGGGATGAGTCTTGTGGTGCTGGTACATCTCCTGTTGAGACCTCTGATCAGTCTGCTTTAGTGGGTTTTCATGGTAGCCACAACGGTCGGGGCCGCGACTGTGGCAATGATAACAAGTCCGGTCGTGGAGAAGGTCGTGATGGTGGTTGTGAGACTCGTACGTGCCACTATTGTGGGATTCGGGGACACCTTAGTAGTGAATGTTACACGCGTCATGGGAAGCTTCCATTGGTGGCCAATGCCACATCTGATTTCAGCCAGCAGAATTATATCCAGCCAAGTCCTCAAGGGGCCTCCAATTCGACTAGACGAGTTGTTGTGATGACTGCTGCAGAGTATGACCAGTATATGTATGGTCAGATTGGACAGAGTATGAGTTCGTCTGAGGTACCAACAGCCACCTTTGCAGGTAATCCTACTGCATGTGTGGCTACCCCCTACACCTGGGTTATTGATTCTGGCGCTTCTGCTCACATGGCTGGATCATCGGGTATTCTATCAGATTATAAGCTGACTCCTGGTCATGCTGGTGTTTTGGTGTCTAATGGCTCCTCCTTGACTGTTGAAGGCTATGGTGCTGCGACACCAACTCCTGCCCTGTCTTTATACAATGTCTTGCATACTTCTGGTAATCTCTTCAATCTATTATCTATTAGCTAGATTACCATTGATTTGAGTTGCTTCGTGACATTTCTTCATGATTCTTGTATTTTTCAGGATCTTACGACGAAGAGGATTATCAGTAAAGAGCGGGTCTCTGGGGGGTTATACCTGCTCGATGCTGCTCCTGCTCAGGCGTGTTCTGCCTTGTCTTCTTCTGCCCTTGATATTCATTGTCGTCTTGGGCACCCTAGTTTGTCGAGTCTTAAAATTATGTACCCTAATTTAAAGTCTGTGTCTGCCATTGAGTGTGAGTCGTGTCGTTTTGCGAAGTACCTGCGTGTGCTTCTTTAGTCTCGAGTCAATAAAAGAGCTTCTGCTCCCTTTCAATTAGTCCATTCTGATGTCTGGGGATCTAGTCCGATCACCTCTTTATTTGGTTTTCGCTATTTTGTGAACTTTGTAGATGATTACTCTCGTGCCACATTTCTATATTTAATGAGAAGTAAATATGAGGTTTTATCTATGTTTACTCAATTTTGTATGACTGTGCAAATTCAATTTGGTACCTGTGTTAGGGTCTTGCGTAGTGATAATGGGGGGGGGGAGTATTTAACTACTGCCATGAGAGAGTTTCTAGTAAGTCTTGACGTTTTCCATCAGACGTCGTGTTCTGATACTCCTGAACAGAATGGGGTGGCTGAGCAAAAAAATAGACATGTTTTGAAAACAGCACGTGCTCTTCTATGTCATATGCATGTTCCTCGTCATTTTTAGAGTGAGGCTGTTCTTACCACCTATTATCTTATTAATCGCATACCGTCTACTGTCTTGGGTGGTGTTTTTCCGATGTCTGTGTTAGCTTCTACGTTGCTTGGGCACTCCTTGCCGCTTAACATCTTTGGTTGCGTATGCTATGTACGTGACACCAGACCACAAGTCACTAAACTTGATACGCGTGCCCTTAAATGTGTGTTTCTTGGCTACCCTCAACACCAGAAGGGGTATCGGTGTTACTGTCCTGCGCTTCGTCGGTTTGTTGTGCCTCGGGATGTTACCTTTCTGGAGTCGACCCCATTCTATTCTCCTTCTCCTCCTGTTTCACCTCTGGGTTGTGAGTCACCTTCCTCCCCTTTGTCTGTTGATTTTTTGGTCTCTCGGATTACTATTGATACTCCTGCCTCCTCTTCTGCATCGCTCCCGGTGCCACCTCCTGCAGCTTCGCCTTTTCGTGATCCGCCTCCTGCTGAGTCAGTTCTCTTGTCGGTTGATTTGCCGGTAAGTGAGCCCTCTATTGCTGCCCGTCCCCCTTATCGTCTCTATCGGGATCACCCCCGGTATGTTGACTCCTATAAGGGCTTGTCATTTTTTTTTACGTGCTTTTATTTATACAGTTGATACTACTATTGTTCCTGGTAGTGTTTCAAAGGCTCTCTCCCATCCCGGTTGGCGTTCTACTATGTTGGAGGAAATGTCTGCCCTAGATAATAATGGCATTTGGGATCTTATTTCTCTTCCTGCTGGGAAGCAGGCTGTTGGCTGCAAATGGGTTTACACTGTGAAGGTGAATCTTGATGGCTCTTTGGCTCGCTTGAAAGCACGCCTTGTTGTAAAAGGTTATGCTCAAACTTATGGTGTTGACCACTTTGAGACTTTCTTTCTTGTTTCCAAGATGACTTCCATTCGCCTTTTTCTTTCTCTCGCTACCACTCGGAATTGGCTGCTTTATCAGTTGGATGTCAAGAATGTCTTTCTCCATGGTGATCTTCAGGAGGAAGTCTACATGGAGCAACCTCCCGGTTTTGTTGCTTAGGGAGAGTCTGATCTGGTGTGTCGTCTTCGTTGTTCTTTATATGGTCTGCGGCAGTCAGGTAAAGATCATACCGTGTTTTTTCGTCGGACAGACTCCGGCTGTATTCTTCTCGTTGTATATGTTGATGATATTGTCATCCCTGGTGATGACCGTGCTGGGATTAGTAGCCTGAAGGCTTTTCTGCAAACACAATTTCAGACTAAAGATCTTAGGCGCCTGCGGTATTTTCTAGGGGTCGAGGTGGCCAGAGGTAAGTATGGGATTTTTATTTCTCAGAGGAAATTTGTGATTGATATTTTGCGCGATGTCGGCCTTCTGAATGCCAAAAGTGTAAAGTCCCCGATGGATCTGAGTGTGAAGCTTTTTTCCGGTGAAAGTGATGTGTTTTCTCACCCTGATAGGTATCGCAGAATGATGGAGAAACTTAATTATTTGACCACCATGACTAGACCAGATATTGCTTATCTTGTCAGCATTGTGAATCAGTTTATGTTTGATCCCCTTTTTCCCATTAGAATGCAGTGGTACGTATCCTACGGTACCTCCATTTTAATCCGGGGAAGGGTTTACAGTTCTGTGATCGGGGTCATTTTCGTACCGAGGGCTACTCTGATGCAAACTGGGCAGGATGCCCGACTGATAGGAGATCCACATCGGGGTTCTTTGTCTTTGTTGGTGGGAACCTGGTATCGTGGAAAAGTAAGAAGTAAGATGTGGTGTTGAGGTCCAGTGCTGAGGCGGAATACCGGTCTATGGCATTGGCAGTATCCGAAATCATGTGGGTTCGATAGTTTCTCACTGAATTAGACGAACCACCTATGGGTTATACCAAGTTGTGGTGTGACAATAAATCTGGTGTCTACATCGCTACTAATCCAGTGTTTCATGAGTGGACTAAGCACATCGAGATCGACTGTCATTTCATCCGCCACGAGTATTAGAACGACACTATCGATTTTGGCTTTGTTCGATCTGGTGAACAGTTGGCTGACGTGTTCACTAAGGCACTGTCCGGGCCCCGGGTTCACTACATTTGTAACAAGATGGGCACGATTAATATTTATGCTCCAACTTGAGGGGGGTGTTAATATATATTCAGTATTAATATATTGAATATTAATTATATCATGTGGGGATGTCTACAGTATCTTATGTAAGCTCTTATTACTTAATAAATACGTGTGTATATCTTATAATGAGAAGACACGTTTTTTCATATTTTTTCTCTCTTTTTTAACATATACAAACACAAAAATAGAATACAGAATGACATATTAGGAGAACAAACATATATGCCGAAACTGGATTGAAGGACCTTCTAGAATCAAAGCTCTAGTACCATGATATATGATTAGTTATATTCAAAATTTACATGATTAGAGAATGGCCCAACAATTAATATTTTGCTTGCAAAATTTATATATAGTATTTTAGTGGTTACAAAAATGAATGCAAGCAAATTGTGATATCATATCCCACGTTAATAGGGGATGGAAAATATGTCTGGTATATAATTAAATAAGTGAACTAATATTAAGAATAAATTTTATAGTTTACTCTTCTTATATTTTTAAAAATAAATTTTATAACTGTATTTATACATATAAATGTATTTATTTTATGTAATCGGGAGTGGAGCGAAAAATATCCGGGTTGGAGAAACAAATACCATTCCCGCCCCACATGTTATTGAGAACGGGGAAAACTCATAAAAATCGAGGTGAGGACATGTGAGAGCAGGGGAAATTGCCATCCCTAAAGTGGGGGTATTGTGATACCATATTAGACATTGGTGAGAGATAGAAAATATGTCTAATATATAATTAAACAAGTGAGCTACTATTAATAACTTAAACTTTAGTATTTTGGGCTGCGTTGTTAGAGTTTTTATTCAAGTTATTGGGCCTGTGGTCCGCTTAGATCGTTACAAATAAAAGGTTTCACCAAGTGAGGAGTTTTCTTATTATGATAGTATAGATAGGGACTAGAACTACTAGCCTAACCCAACAATTTAGGCAACGAAGGTCCAACTACTCTGAGGCCCAAATCATCGTATTGTTCCATAACTGTATTACCCCCACTTGGGTCATAAGTTCATGAAGTGGGAGATGGAAAATATGTCTGTTATTAAGCTCTCTCACTTTGCCTCACATATGGCTAACTCTTTGCCTATTAGAGATACTAACCCACCCTCTAAACTAGAATGGTTGAATAAGCCTTATAGACTAAAGCGTGGAGTTTGTACCTAATTTGGAAACAAACAAACAAACAAACAAACAAATATGATAAGACTTGAGCTTCATGATCTCCTATTAAATCATTGATTCCATCCATGGGGTTGAGTTGCTCCGAAAGCTTAAGTTGTTTAGGAGAGGGAATAACAATGTGCATAAAGCTCTTGCTTAAGTTAATGTCTTTTTTTTTAAGGACGCGAGGGGGTGGGGGGGTGTTGGTTGGTTTAGAAGGAATTAATTTTTCTCTTCTGAGTATAGCAATCTCTCTCTTTCACTTGATATCGACATCGATATGTTTTTTTAAATAAAAATATATATGTTTGGGGTGTGGTTGGGTTTGGTTAAAGTTATAGTTCCAACTTGTGGCTCCTTGGTGTATGGCTTAGTTTTTCTTCTGGCTTAAACTTCTGGTTTTTAATCTAGTTCTAAATGTCTTTCTTGAGCATCAGTTTGCTGTGTACTTTTCTTCATTGTGGGTTAGTTATTTATGCAAATATGATAATTATTAATTTCCAGGGAAAGTGAAGGTTCCTTTCAATATGGTGGCTATTGGAAAGAAGCTGAAGACTTACGTGCCGTAATCCAACACTTCAATGGAGCAAGCCGTGTAACAAGTGCAATTCTTGGGCATAGTAAAGGTGTGTCCTTTTGTACTAAACTTTCGATCTACATATTTCTCATCACAATGGACCGTTGTCCTAAGAAGTTATATTCCTTGGTTTTTGGATCAAACCAATTAATGCTGTCCATAACTCTAAGTGGCTCGAGAGAAAATTATGAAAAGCCAGAGTGTAAGCAGTCATAGTTTGCACTTGTAGCTTTGTTTTTGTTGAATATATGTAAGTATATTGTTGCTCTCTCTCTCTCTCTCTCTCTCTCTCTCTCTATGTGTGTGTGTGTGTGTGTGTGTGTTCATTTTGGCTGACTTGACTTTAGGAGTTAAAAGTATATTTTGGTAAGTTACACGCTTTCTCGACCTAGAATGCAGTGGTGTTTCATAGGTCTTGGGTACACTCTTTCTCGACGTAGAATGCAGTGGTGTTCCATAGGTCTTGGCTTCTAGTTTAATTAGGTATTTTCTTGTGATCTCTACTGTTCAACCCTTTGTAAATTTGTTGTCTAATTCCTTGTGGAACTGGGAGATATGATGCCTATACTTAGCTTAGTGGCTCTTTTAAACAAATAGGAATAAATGCTACGAAATTCTCCTATTTGTTGATTATGTAGTCTTTTTTTCCCTTCTTTAGAAACTGCTTTATCACTGAATGCAATCATCACAGGTGGAAATGTGGTGCTCCTGTACGCGTCAAAGTATCATGATATCTGCACTGTTGTTAATATTTCTGGTCGTTATAATTTGGAGAGAGGCATTGAAGAACGCTTGGGTAAAGACTTCTTTGAAAGAATCAAGGAGGACGGATATTTTGATGTTAAAAGTAGTACTGGTAATGTATCTATCTGTTCACATTCAGTTCTGCATCATTTTGCTTTTTGAATTCTTTTCCCTTTAAATTCAAATTTAGCTAGTTCACTTAATGTTTCCAGTTCTTCTGTTATCTGATGAGTTTTATGAGCAACTTTACTTGCACTAAAAAACTTACTAAAAATCTTACCAAAAACACTGCAATGCAAAAAAAAAAAAGGAGAAGGCTAAACAGTTTTCAAAATTGTACTAAACATTGTATAAAAAACCAGTGCACAGTGTTTTTTAGTAAAAAAAATTAGTGTTAGTAGACTTTACTTGAGTTTTATATGTTTTTGTTACCATATTTTGACATGTTTACTTGCACTTCCACCATTTTCAATATCTTGTTTGGGTAATTTCATTATTAATATCATTTGTTCTGTGCTAGACTGCTAGGCAAAAATCCATTAGTGTTATTATTAATATTTTACATTATATCACATATGGCTGTGTTTCTTCAGTCAATGATAGTTATGGTGATTGTTTTCTAGTTTGGCTAAATAGGAGAAGTTGAAGAAATTCTTTATTTAATTATGGTTGGCTATTCTCATTATTAACTTGTTCCATATGAACTATCAATAAAATATATTATGTTTGTTACTCGCTGTCCCTCCGACCCGGAATGCAGGCCTTTGTCTCATTTTGTGCCTAATTAAATCAAATTTTCTTCCTTGGTCCAAATTTTTCTGCATTCTTCTTCAAGATAAGTACAGATTTTCTGAGACTGAGTCATCCAAAAACCACCATCATTGAGTAAGCCCACCACTGATGATGGGTGCCACATCTCTCTAACCTCCAAACACTAGGAGGCAAGCATGAAAAAACAGCATGCGGATCAATCAAAAACACAAATAATGTTGGTTGACAATTTGACATGGACATGGACATGTGTTTTACTCTATGCTTTTCATGGTTTAATTTTTTAGACAATCTCCTTTTGTAGGAAAAGTTTATTATCGAGTGACTCAGGAAAGTTTGATGGATCGCCTAAATACAAATATGCATGAAGCATGTCTTAAGATCGACAAAAAAAGCAGGTTGGATGAAAGTCTATTTCATTTTGTAGAATATATTTATGTTCCTTCAGTTTTGATTGATCATGATGATCAGGTGTTGTAGAACAAAAATGCTATTCCTAGTAATTTTGTTACTATTGCTAGAAACATTCTGGGCAGGCTGAATGAAATATGTTGATCCATGAACAATAATTTATTTTGTATCTATATCTAATGCCCAAGGTCATTTAATTTAGTTGTTGTGAAGCGCTAGTTAATTTATTCTAACTTTTTGGTTGGTCGCCTATACTATCTATTCATTGTCCATGTACAATAAGTCATTGGCCTTAGTGCCTTCTCTCACGGCATTGACTTGTCTGCCCTGCCCTTATTGGCGGCTCCTGTATCTCCTTTGTCGCCATGGGGTTTCTTTCAACCATTTACTTTTGCTGCACAAATGGTGCCATGTTGTTCTTGGCCAGTATAGCCATTGGTATTTCTCTTTCTTGTTGTCTGTTGTCACTACAATTATTTTCTCCCAATGTGCATTCTTCTTCAATCCTGCCTTGTATGAATCTCAGCATATTCTTGGGATCAGACTTGAGATTTGTGTTGAAGGGCGTTCCACACAGGCAGATGAATTGCAAATATCAAAAAAATCCCTTCATTCTCCGCATTTTATGGCGTGCCAGCATTTGCCACCATCATATTAGAGGTCGACTACAAATTCTCAAAATAATATTTTGTATGGAAGAATGATCATTTCAGTTACCATTGGATAAGATTGAAACTATCTTAATCTGCTTCAAAGTGCACACTGTGGAATATAACCATTTCTTACTTGAATAAGCTGTCAGACAGTCATCATGCCAAAGTTTGTTGTTTCTTTGTAAGCTTATTGAATTTTGCTCTTGCTACTAAAAATTTCAGTACACACGAGTTTTTAGCTAAAATTTTGGGTATGATATGGATCTATAACTAACATAAGCTCTCAGCTCGATTGGTTGCTCATTTTGTTGATTTATAGGCCATTTTATTTGCACGATCTATTACCTATTTATAATTTTCTGCTATATATAATGAATATCATACGTTTAGGGTCTTGACTGTCCATGGAACTGCCGACGAAATCATTCCACTTGAGGACGCATTTGAGTTTGCCAATATCATACCCAACCATAAACTACACACTATAGAAGGAGCAAATCATGGTTACACTTCTCATCAACCTGAATTAGCTTCAGTTGTTTTGCCTTTCATAAAAGATGGTCTCAGCAAGCAAGGTAAAGCATTCTTGAGCTGTACTCTCACCTTCAAGTTGATTGTTGAAATTTATTGAAGTTGAGCTAACAAACATTTCCATGGGTGATTGAACTATATATACAGGTGCTTAGTGGAACCTGCTCATGTTTTCCTTTGGACAAGTGATCAACTATTCTAAATCTAGTGACATTCATATTAAGTTTGCCTAGGTTATCTATAATAATCTTGTGGCTCGGCTAATGCTTGATGTTTCTGGCAGACTTATCATTTTCTTGTTATTTGTTTATAATATTTATGGGCCCATGTTACGGTACTGGTGCATGCAAAGAAAAAGACCAAACCCTCCAATTCATATGTCTCTGAGTTGAATCATTTCTATGGTTGTTTGATATGATTCTTATGATGATATACCCTCCCAATGCATGAACTATGTACATTTCCTGTTTGGGATAATTACATATTTGCTTATTTTCGACTTTAATAAATGTTTTTTCCTCGTTCGATCAAATTTTATATTTTTTTTCAACTCGTCTAGTTGAGATGAGTAGGAAAAGTAATTTTTTTGACAAAGACAAAAAATTTTAGGAAAAACAAAAATAAGTTAATAAGTTAAATTTTATATTGCTAATTTTGTATTTAATGATTTTTTTTATTTTTTAATTTTTTTTTTCATTTTTCAGTTTATCTCATTAAGATGATTCAGAAAAGTAAAAGTCAGTAAAAAGGAAAAAAATAAGCAAAAAGTTCAAAAATAACAATGAAGTTCAAAAATAAGCCAATAAGGCTTAGATTTCATATTGCTTTCTTTTTTTATTTTATCAATTTTTTTTTTAAACTTCCGGTGAGTTCTCTCATTGAAAAGATTCACAAGAGTAAAAGTCTAAAAATACAAAAATAAAAAATTTAAAATTTACCTCAAATGCGTTAAGGGCAATTTTATCTTTTCATAATTGACATTGGGATCTGCATAAAAAATAGGGTTAAAGACTAGGATCATTGCTTGTTTTTTTTTTTTTTTGGTACATAACACACTGCTTTTTTGTTAAAACAAAAAGAAAAAAGCAAGTAAAAAGGGCAAAAATGTTTGGCTTCTTTAAGCCATTTAGCAAAGAAAGGAAACTCACAATTCTTAGTCACCCTTAAACAGAACTGAAGATTCTTTGGCCTGGTGATAGCATCATCTTTGGATCAAACTGAGCTTTTCTCTGTAAAAAAGTATCCCATTTGGACCCAAAATGATTCATCCACTCCTCCTTGCTTCTGTAATGAGGAAGATACTGCTTAGCCTTAATCCCTGCTTCCTTACAAAATCTCAATACTTGTTTGTTTTGATTCTCCAACACCTCCCACTCATCCTCACCGCTCGAAACCAACAATCCAATGGTGTAGAAAATGTCCTCTTCTGGTGTGACTGCAGACATTCTATCATCCCACCTGCAGTTTTGAGTTGTAAACATGGTTTTAAACTATGGTAATTGTTTACAGTTTTTTACTTTTCGCTTACAATAAATAACAAAAACACAATTTGAAAAATACTCATTTTTATGAAATTTTATTCTGAAACAAATCAGAAGAAGTTATTAACGGGAGGAGAGTTACCCAAGAATACTGTTAGAGGTGGAAATGTTTATGGTTGTCGAATGTGATGATAGATAACAGCGATCAAAGGTAATCCAGAGAAAACAAACGATAGTAGCATGGTTGGAGAGCTCACAGTAGAAAAATTAGTAAAGATGATTACCAACAACTGAAGGTTCAAACTTTGGGGCTATGAACTCAATTGTCTCACTTATCACCCAAGGTTTAAATTTTGGGATTCTAATTTTCATTAAGTAATAAAAAAAAACTGAAATTTATGAGAAAAGATAGCAAAATTACAAAAAAAATAATAATCACAAGTGGTGATGACGATTGTGACAGACAATGGTGGGTCAAAGTGACAATTAATAAACAAAATTAGATACTAATAAAGAAAGGTAGTCAGTAATGATGTCAATTGATAAAAGAGGTGACAGTTAGAGGTTGCGGCTTTTGGAGAGTGTCGATGGGTAGATAGACATGGTGGCAACAATGGTAACTAGAGAAAGTGAGTAAAGTGGCGGTCAATGGGGAGAATTAGTCTATGTTTGGTTTAAATTTTTTTTTTGTATATCATTTTTTTTAAAAAATTGAATTGTTTAGTTTTAGTTGATTTTTTTTATATATTTTTACATTTGTATTTTTATAAAAAAAATTAAAAATTCAAAAAAAAATTTAAAAAAAATTAATTCAAACACAAGTTTAGTTCGCGGAGGCGATGACTGGTGAAAGAGGTAGTTGGTGGAAGTAATAATTGGGTTAAAGATATTTGTGGATAATGGTAGCAAAAAGTAAACTTGTGTTTGGATTAAAGAATTAAAAAATGCATTTTTTGTAAAAAAGTTTAACAATCAAAATTTTTTGTAAATAATTTATTATTTTCTCTTATTTACAAAATAAGTAAAAAAACATTTTTTCTATTTATAAAATTTTAAAGATTGTTTATATTTTTTAAAAAATAAAATAAAAATAATAAATGATAACAAACAATAATAGGTTTTTTGTATTTAGTGATTTTTTTAAATATTTTAATTACATTTTTCTAGATTTTCTAATTGTAACCATGACAAAAAGTAAAAAAAAAAAAGTTACAGCCTCGTTTGGTAGCTAGTTTTAAGCTAATTTTTTTATATTTTTGTTTAAAGTCAAAAAATGATTTAAGTCTCTATTCTTAACCTTGACTTTTTTCTTTTTTGTTGATTGACTTTTAACTTCTTCTTTTTTTCCTAAAATAGTTGTATATATTTTTAAAATACATTATAATTTTTATTATATACATCTATTTATTTATTATATTTTTAAAATTTAGTCCTCGAAATCTATCAAATAAAACTCATATTAAATATAAAATTATATTTAAAAAATTAAAAATATTTTTTTTGACTTTTTGTTTTTTTGTCTGAAAGTAACTTTAAATTAAAGATTTTTTACTTATTACCTTTAGGTTTTAAGTCTTTCCAAAATTTGCCAATTGAAAATTTTATTTATTTGATTTAAAGTAATTTTAAAAATAAAGTTTAATTTAAAGCAAAGTTAGCAAATAAGACCCAAGAGGAAAAAAAAAAAAAGCTTGGAATTTATCCCGAACCAGAAAAGATTGAGGAGGATTACTTGTTTCGGTTCAATGGGTAGACTAGAACCGGTCCGGCGGTCTTGTTTTGTCTGTGGAGAATATCGACGAAGACGCCGGCGTTGAAATCCAGGATGCCGGATTTGGGGACGAAGAGATTCAGCCATGGATGAGCAACTTCCCACAGTCCTTCCGATTTCAGCTTTAGCTCTCCGCTTCGTACCCTGTTCAGAAACCCCACGAATGATTCGTCTTTCTTGAAGACGAATCCAGGAAGAAACCTCAACCCTTCGATCAGCTGCCCCAGTTCCTACTTCCAAAATTAATGCTTCAAATTCGTCTCGCGCAACCGCTAATAAGCATGTTTGAAATTTGAAATGTTCTATGGTTAGATCGAGCTGTGCGCGGGTGATTTCAGCACTAACGGAAACCAGGAAAACAAAATATAATAGAATTAGTTTTCCTTACATATTTGGTTCGTAAGAAAATTAATTAAAAAATTTTTAATTTTAAATTTATTTATAGTACATTATTTTATACTTTTTACATGATTTATTTTATGAAAAAAATACTTTTTATAAACAAAAAGTTATCCTGATGCTCATATTTTTTTGCAACTACCGTCTACTGATACAGAAAAATAAATTATTTATTTATTTATTTATTTATTTATTGTTAAACGAACAAAGTCTTAACGGAAGACGAAAAAATAAACTATATATTTATTTGTGGGTTTGTTTATTTGTTGCAAATAAATGTGAGACCAACAATAAAAGTTTTTGTAATTTTGCTTCCACAAAATAAATCTTGTAAAATATATAAAATTATGCATCATGAGAAAATTATAAAATAAACTTTCTTATAAACTAAATAAGTATTTGAAAATTAATTATTTAAGATTTTTCATTTCTTTCACTTTACTTTTTTGTGAATTATTTTTTCTTATAATTTTTCTAATTGGGGATTCTA
Source organism: Heliamphora exappendiculata (assembly GCA_034768845.1). Taxonomy (NCBI): domain Eukaryota; kingdom Viridiplantae; phylum Streptophyta; class Magnoliopsida; order Ericales; family Sarraceniaceae; genus Heliamphora; species Heliamphora exappendiculata. The sequence goes on from JAOTRH010053779.1 coordinate 15,546, forward strand.
TTATTATAAAATAAATTTCTTTGTCACTCGTAGAATTTAGCCTCAATTGGCAAACTACCTTAAAAGTTAGTCAGTTTTTTTTAAAATTTTTTTTTGTATTATTGGTCAAAAAACTAAATTGAGTTCAAAGTAAATTGTTTGATAACTTAGTTTTTAAGTTAACTTTTTTTAAATTGATTATTTGGGTAAAAAGTTAATTTTTTTTATTTTTTGTTTAAAGTGAATGATTTTATGATTTTATATATTTTATATTAATAACTATATGTAGTTGGTAGTGGTAGTAAAATAAGTTATAAATAATACTATAATAGGTAATATTAAATTTTAAAAATGATGAAAATTTAAATATAATATTTTTATTTTTATTTGACTTTAATTTTTATATATTTTAGTTTTTTTGCTTTTATACCAAATTAGCAATATTAATTTTTTAACTTTTTAAACAAAAAAACTAAAAACTCAAAGTTACCAATCAAGACCTTCCTAACAAAACTAAAATTTTATTGTTAACCGAAAACTTAAAAAGTTGTGGAAAGGCAATTTTCTCCATCTTTTTTTCTCTCTTTTCTTGACAAGTGGACGGACGCCTTCAGTGACAACGGATAAAAACGGGCATCTTTAAAAGTAATTTTTAGCTAAAATCTTGTAATTTCTTTAAACTGTAAATGGCTTGTCTACTGTTATGATCCTGGGTGTTTAATAGACTCGAAAAATTCATAAATTAACCTATTTTGATTTTCATGGGTTGGATTGGTTCGGTTCTGTTAAGTAATGTGTCGAGTTTTGAGTCTTAAAAATATTAACCTGATGTAGTCGGTTTGATTCTCGAGTTAAGAATTTTTTAAACCGACTCAATCCGAGATTTGAAAAATAATATACAAATCACATAAAACTATTATTTATATTATTTGTGTCATTAATTATAGTTAAAAATGTGTGAATTAAAAGTAAAAAGAGCAAATTTTAAGCCGCTCAGCTTGATATCTTATACAAAAAATTAAGTTGTTCATAAAATAAGACATATATTATTATTTTAGAATATTTTATTAAAAAAAATATTTAATTTAATTGAACAGTAGTTTCAATTCGAACCAACTCGAGTTTATTTGAATTAAGTTGAGTTGGTTATAAAGTATGAATAGTTCGGTTCTGAATTTAATATTTTAAAATCAACCTTACTCAGATCGGTGCTGGATTAAGTGTCAAATCAACTCAAATTGATCCATACCCACCACCCCAAGTCGGGTCCTACTTTAATAATTTAAATTGTTTATTTTTTAGATTTTAGTGTTTTAACATATGAATTTTATCTTAAAAAGGATAAACAATACAATTCATTTATCGTTTATATTTTATTGAGACAAATATAATTTGGTCAAATACTTAATAATATTTAATTAATTTATTTTTTTATATAAATAATTTATACACTAAGATTTACAAAAACATATGAATTAAATTATTAAAATAGAACCCAGATAAGCTTCACGTCAATATCACTACCACCTTTTTCAAAAAGTCACAAAAGACACTCAAGACGTCTCATTTCTCAATTGGCTTAAAATGGTATTTATTAGAAGGATTCATCTTTAATATTTTTTTAAAAAAATTATTAATTTTTTATGGTTCTTTTTTTGTTTATCTTGATTAAAAAAAAAATTAAAAGCAATTTTTTTTAAAGAAATGGTCCAGTAAAAGACAAAAAAGCCAGTCAATCGTTTTTTTTAGTATAATTTTTCTAAATTCGGTCTACCTTTAAGATTTTCTTATGAAGATGAATAAAAAAATCACAAAATTTTATTTTAAAAACTAATTAAAAATGAAATAAAATAACTAAAAAATCGGATTTAAGCCTTTGCCAAACATGGAAAGTATACCTCATCGACGGCATCAAGGGTGATCCAATCCTCGTAATACTTGACCACTTCCAAGCAGTATATAATGCCGTGTTTGGTTACAATCGAGTTTATTTTCAATTGATCGGACGGTGAAAAAAAGGAAGACCTCCAGTTATTATTAGGAGCGGTCCGGTGCATTATTAGTGAGCCCTCCACATAATCTAGACCGTTGATGGAGATTAGATGTTCTTGGTCCCCTGTGAATGATGCGAAATCTTGGTACAACATCCGGACCCACCTTACCTGCAACCAAATCCAGCGGACGTTGTGTAATCAACAGTGCCACGACAGATCGGATGATTAGTACTTGCCCAAAGACAAAAAGCTCGTAAATTGATAGAATCAAAAGTTTCTATCTAAGAGTTTTCAGATTTTAATTTATATATATATTAGTAATGTTACTCTCAAAATATATAATTTTAATTACTTTTATCATTTCAACTGTTAAATGATTTGTTTGGCATAAAATATACTATTCCAAGCTCATCATCCAACGGCTGAGATAATATGAGTAATTAAAGTGTATTTTAAGAGTACATGTAACATTACTCTCTCTATATATATGGCGGGGATATAATTCCCGATAAAAATAAAATCATATTTTTTAAGATAAAAACTATTTAAAGAGATAAGATTATATCATATCTTTAATATAGTTGTGATATGCATAGATTTTCTGTTAAAAAGATAATTTAAATAAATAATTAAAATTTTTGATGAAAAAAAACTCTTATTCTATAAATAAAAATCGAACTCTATAATGAAAGGTAAGTAATCGTATGTTCATACTAGAATTATATTATTCTCTACTATGATTGTAGCAAACTTAAACATTAGAGTGCCTCTAGCCGATCAACACCGGTTGAGACGCTAATGGTGTTATCTTTTTGTAGAATTTTAGAGTTCTTGAAGGCTCGATTCGTCTTATTTGTTAGAAATATTAATCATTATGTAGATATACAAATTTTTACCACTATAATTTGATGCCGTATGTAGAAACGACAAAATAAAAATAAAAAAGTCAACAACGCTGATGAATTTAACAAAAAATATTCAATGATCGAAAAAATTACCAAACACCCATAATTCATCAAGAAGTCTTCATGGCAAAAAAAGCACTACAAGTGATCCATAACAACAAGTTTAAGAATTTCATGTGAGAAGCAAAAGAGCTGAAGAGAAAAATAACTTCGACAAGAACAGCACTCGCATAAAATGGCTTAGGTCTGACTCTAAAAGTTAAGTGAAACACAAACACTCTCTTATGATTTTTAGATATAAAATTTTATGTATATGTATATCTCATTGTGTGGATAGATAAAAAAATTAATAAAAAAAGAAGAAAAAAAAAGAAAAGAATACAAAGCTTGAGAATATGATCTCTTCGAAATAAAAATTTGAGAGATTATTCCAAAAAGCTACAACAGAGAAAAGCCTGGATGCCCACTCCATGTGATTCAGCACACAAAAAGCTAAGAAAAAGCTTTCAAGATTGTTAGATATATAATTTTTTTATTTGAAATCTTCTCTCTCTAAGTGTGGGAGAACACTCATGAAAATCAAACATTTTTTGAATTTCTTGATTTCTCTGTTGAAGAACAAACTAAGCTGAATAACACATTTGGAGATTTGATCTCTTATCACTAGAAAATCATATGTGTCTCTCTCCCTCCCCTTGCTTGTTGCTCCAAAAAAGCTAAA
>JAOTRH010053800.1:0-52169 GCA_034768845.1 Heliamphora exappendiculata
CTAAGGTTTTCGAAATTTTTTTAAAATTTTCTAGATTCCCAAATAAATAAATAAATAACTAAATAAAATAAAAAATATATAAAAATAATAAATAATAAATAATAATGATAATTTCCAGAAAACATAAAATCATTTAAAGTTTGTTTTTGTGTACGTGTTTTGTTTCTAAAAAAATAATTTTTAGAACTTTTGAAAAATAGTCTCGAAAGTTTCTTAAAAATACTTCGAGAAGATTTTGTGTTTTAAACCGTTATCTATTCGAGGTAAAAAAAATTTCTTTTCTCCGATAACTTTTATTTTAAGCCACAAATTTGGCATTTAATTATTTTTAATTTCGTATCTCAGCCCGAATTTTAAGTCTTAACTCGACCTATTAATTCGTGATTTTTCACTCCGATAAATTTAATTTTAAGCTAGAAATTTGGCTTTTAATTATTTTTAATCTTAGGTTTTAACTCGACCTATTAATTTGTGATATCCTCTCTGATAAATTTCAAAACCTAAACTTGGCTTTTTTCTCATACCTCGACCTAACTCGCCGGTCCTCCTCATGACCCTAAAATGATTCGTCGGTCCTCCTCACAACCCTAAACTAATTCGTCGGTCCTTCTCATGACTCTAAACTGACTCATCGGTCTTTCTCACGTCCCTAAACTGACTCGTCGGTCCTCCTTATAACCCTAAACTGATTCATCGAACCTCCCTACGACCCTAAACGGATTCCCCGGTCCTTCTCACGACCCTATACTGACTCGTTGGTCCTCCTCAGGACCCTAAACTGACTCGTCGATCCTACTCACGACCCTAAACTGACTCGTCGATCCTCCTCACGACCCTAAACTGACTCGTCAATCCTTCTCATTACATTAAACAGACTCGTCGGTCTACCTCATGACCTTAAACTGACTCGTCGGTCCTCCTCATGACCCCAAACTGACTCGTCGATCAACTTCATGACCTTAAACTGACTCGTTGGTCCTCCTCATGACCCAAAACGGATTCGTCGGTCCTTCTCATTACCATAAACTGACTCGTCGGTCCTCCTCATGACCTAAAACTGACTTCCCAGTTCCTTCATGACCTAAAACTGGTTAATACTCTTCTTGATCTATGTTATGGCATCAGAACCCTCTTACTTTATATCTGCATTACAATGAAAATGTCTGCATCATGTTTCTTATCATTGCATCTCGCATTTTTTCTCGTGAATTACATTCTGGTTTGTTCCCTAGCAAAAAAGCGTACGTAGGCAGCTCGATAAAAATTCGAGTACGACCAATATCATATGCATGCTTGTGTGCTTGTGGCTTAAAATTGACGGCTTGGTCAAATGGTTGTTATCTCTGGGTCTTTGATATAACCTGCTTCATGCGTTGCTATGCAAATTATATCAAAGAGGGACAACAGTAGACACCCTAATTTGACCCCGCCTAATCTTAGGCAAATTCGATGGTAAAAATAAGTGAATTAGTGTCTCCGTACGATCCTCGGGAAGTGAACCAAGCTTAGCATTTGAACCCGAAACCTCAAGCCAATAAAATTTTGACGAACCATTGAAACTTATTGCTCAAGTAAGGCGACCTCCAACTCTCTTCATAGCGCCCGTCGTAGAATTTTGCAAAAACACTAACCCAAAGTGGGGACCTCCAACTCCCATTATGGCGGTCACCATAGAACTTTGTGGAAACTTCCAAAAACCTGGCGACCGCCAACTGTCATGGTGGCGACCGCCAACTTCAAATGGCCAAACGCGTCCCTTAAACGTGGCAGGATCTCATTGGTTGATAAACTCTATAAATACCATACCCCAGCGTACGTTTTCAGAACGAATTTTGAGTGAGAGAGACTCTGCTGATATACCGATCAATTCCGAGCCCCGGCGCCGAAACCCTGCCGATATGCCGAGTCCCGAATCTCCTATACGTACATTAAAGCCTACATTGCTTAAATCACCACCCGAGGATTGGACAATTGGAGCTCATTCTATTGACTTGAGGATTTTTCAGCAACCTAGGTACCTCGTTTGGATCCCCGGCCCTTCTAGCTCCACTTTCTACTCTTTGGAGTGATCGGGTTTAATTTGATCAATTCATTTTAATTATGTTCTCGCATCACTTATGTAATTGTTATATTCTTATATTGCTTTAAATTTTAGTTTTAGTTTATTTAGCCTACTCGTTTCATTTACTTACCTTCCTTATTAAGCTTATTACTAATTGTTAAATCATCAAATAGTGCTAATATTTGTTTTAACAATTACAACTTATCAATGTTGTTAATTGTCATAATTTAAACACTTACATAAGAAATAGATATAATAGTCAATACTATACCCATTTCCTTTAAAAGTCTCATTTCTTTTTATTTTCTTTCTTTTTTGGTAATTCAATGTTCTACCACTTTGTTTCCTTTCTTTAGTGTTCTAGTATTTAATTTTTTTCTTTTTTTTTGTTTAATCTAGATTCCTATTTCTATAGTATTCCATTCCATTTTCTTGTAATGTATTTTATTTCTTTTCTTTTAGCTTAAAGTTCTATTTCTAGTTAGTACATTTTATTTTTATTTTCTTTTTATTTTATTTTCTTTTTAAGTATTAGTTTAATGTTCTAGTAGTCGTTCTATATTCTCTCTTTTTTTTAAATGTAATTCATTTTTCTAGCATTTTTTTTTATTTTAATATAGCATTTTATTTTTATTATCAACTTTCTTTTTTTTCAAACGTTTCATCTCTTTTCCTTTAAATGCTAATATTTTCTTTCTTTTTTTCTATTTTTTATGTTAGTTTAAAGTTCCTTCACTAGTATTAATTTAATTTTCTTTTATTAGCTTTTTATTTTCCTTCTTCTTTTCTTTTTCTTTTAGCAATAGTGTAATTTTTCTTTCTAGTATTTTGTTTTATTTTTATTATTAGCTTCATTTTCATAAAATGTTCCATTTTCTTTTTCTACAACTTTATTTTCTTTTTTTAGCACTTATCTTATTCTTATTTTCTTTTCTTTTCTTTTATTAAACCTAAAAAATCACAAAAGATTTTTAAGTTAGCTTTCACTTTTAAATAGCATGATAATTTTCTTTTCTCATAATAGTTAAAACTCAATTATCCTTTTTTATGTCACTTCTTTATTTTATATTCTCTTATTTTTCTTTAATTCTCTTTTTATAAATATAAAATGTTAATGATCAAATTTTTCTTTTATTTTTCAAAACCTTCCTTGGTTAATTTAATTTTTCTTCTATAATATTTTTCTTTCATTTTCTTTTATTAACTACAAAAGCAAAAAATCATAAAAATATCTTTTAATTTTCTTTTAAGAATTTCTTGTGTATGCATCTCTCATTTTCTACCTAATTTATCTTCTTCCCTAGTTTGTTTTGGTATTTATTTTGGTCATTCTTATTAAAATCATGTTTTTAGCTTATTTTTATTTACAATCTATGTTTAGATAATTTAAAAAAATTTAGCATTTTATTCCTTTAACCAAATCATGTTAATTTAGATTGTTTATACAATATTGTGTGTAGGATTGTTCCATGTATTCTTTAACTAAAAATTACATGCCTTAAGACTTAGATTTTTTCTTTTGACATTTATTTATTTTGGAGTACTATGTACATATCTCATATATTTTCTATACTTAATTTTGAATGCTCTCTCTTCACTCCTATTTTCTTTATTTGCAAGCATTTGAGAAATTCTATTAAAGAACCAATGATGATTAGTAGAGGCCAACCTTACGGTTAGGCGAACGGGGTGCCTAACACCTTTTTCGATTCGTACCTTAACCCCCGGACCCTCTTTCTCTGGTTAAACGCTTTTAAGATCAGTTAACCATTTTTGTTTTTCTTAGTTTTTCTCAAAAACTAAGTGGCAACTCTATTTTCAATAAAATAGAATTTTTAAAAATTAGTTTTCAATGTGTTAAAATATTTTCCAAAATATCTTTAAATTCCCTTATTTATTTTTTTTAACCCCCAAATTCCAACGCCACATCACTGCTCTGCCTTCAACTGACTTCTGGGTAATGTATCTGAGGTCAAATTCTAATAACAATAGCGACCATCGAGCCAACCTTTCTGTCAGTGTCGGCTTTTCAAATTGGTACTTTAACGGATCCATTCAGGAGGTGATACTGACAGTGAAAGGTAGCATGTAATACCTTAGTTTTTAGAAATCCCAGACCAAAGCCCAACATGCATTTTCCAGTGGTGTGTATCGTATCTCTGATCTCGTCATCTTTTTGCTTAAGTAGTAAACTGTCTTTTCGATTCCAGTTTCACCCTCTTGTGCCAGCATACATTCCATAGCCGAATCAGTCATTGACAAATAGAGGATCAGTTGCCTATCAGGTTCGGGATGAGCTAGGATAGGTGAATTTTGCAGATACTATTGTACGGCATCAAAGGCGTCTTGGCATTTCTGATCCCATTTCTGACAAACATGATTTTGATAAACTGTATTTTACCCAGAAAGCCCTTGACTTTTTTCTCGATCTTCGGAGGAGGCATTTCTAAAATTACCTTGATCTTTGAAGGATCCACTTCGATACCCTGTTGAGTGATCATAAATCCCAGCATCTTTCCGGCAGTAACTCCGAAGGCACACTTCGGTGGATTGAGCCGCATCTTATATTTTCAAATCCTTTTAAAGAACTTTCACAGTGCTACAATGTGACCATTCTGATCCTTGGATTTGACTATCATATCATCCACGTACACCTCGACTTCCTTACGTATCATGTCATGTAATAAAATAGTGGTAGCCCCTTGTTAGGTTACCCCTACATTCTTCAAGCCAAACGGCATTACACGATAACAATAGGTGCCCCAAGGTGTAGTAAAGGTCGTCTTTTTCCTGTCTTCGGGATCCATTAGAATTTGGTTATACCCGTAGAAGCCATCCATGAATGACAACAAGGCGTTCCCCGTTGTACTGTCCACCAAGACATCGATGTGCGGCAGTAGAAAATTATCTTTCGAGCTAGCCTTGTTGAGGTCTCAAAAATTCACGCAGACTCGGATACGTCTGTCCTTCTTTAAAACCAGCACGATGTTGGCTACCCATTTCGGATACTTAGTTACCATGAGAAATCTTGCATTGTTCTGTTTGGTAACTTCTTCTTTGATCTTCAAAGCCTATTATGGTTGGATCTGTAATTTTTATTTGACCGGTCTAGCATCAGGGTATAGTGGGATATGGTGTTCGACAATGTCAGGATCAATTTCAGGCATATCCTCATAAAACTATGCAAATACATCCTTGAATTTTTTTAATAAAGTTATTAATTATTTTTGTTCAACTAAGGATAAAGAAGAACTAATTTGAACATTTTGCGGATTATTCTCATTACCCAAATTTATTGACTAAGTTTTTTTAATTATTGGTTGGGCTTGCATTTTTTTTTCTCTTTTTATTAAAAGTTTTATTTCTTCAGAGATATTCCTATCGAATTCTAAATCGTTGAAAAACGTATAAAATAAATCAACCAAAGCAGAGTAACCAAAAATTTTGTTCATTTCATTAAAAGCAAAGAGAATTACAAACTCCACAGTAAAAGCAGGGAGAGGAGCAACAACAAACGCGCCCTCGACTACAGACTCCGACTCAAACTTGGACCCATGATAGACAACCTACACATTACAAGATTCGATGGTCCAATTTTTTACTTCTTTTACAGCTGCATCAACAATAAGCCTGGTGCAGTCAATTGGTGCGCTGAAGCTCATCATGAAGTAGTCCAGGTCAGTCACCTGCAGCTAAGCTATCTTCTCATTAAAAAGTATTCCCAAGTCATTGCCGTTCAATCTGTCAGCTCAGTCTTCTTCTTGCACCTTCTCCTCATTCTCTTTCGATTTCACTATTTCTTCTTCTGTGTCAAACAACTGATAGACCAAAAAGATCTCCAACCCGGGCAGCTTTTGATTGGTTTTTTCGTCAATTCACGGCTCTGGAAAGCCGCAATACAGGAAATCTTCCCATTCCTTAACGAAGTACCCATTGAGCATTTTAGAATAATTGGCCTTCTGTCCCCTCTTAGGCCCTTCCATGTCTTCCTCCGTTGGCTTTTACCCAAGACCAAAATGGGGCAAAGTCGGCAATACCTGAACGGGCTCTGGAATTCCCTGCTGCTTACGTCCTAATCCCATGCCAGGAAAAAATACATTTTCCTCATGATTGTTATAGCCCGCGGGTTGATGTACATTTCCTCCTCACTCATTAGCATTTGGGCAACCTGTGCTTCATCAAATCGAAAATCACTGTGCGATACATCATTTTCACTATGCTGAACTTTTAACAGAGTTGACCCCTCTCCTCTTCTTGGGGGATGAATACTGTCTTCTCCGTGAATAGTCAGAACTGTCCCATTTCTTATCAATTTTAGTTTCTGATGAAGAGTCGATGGTACAGCCTAAACACTTAGGTCATGCAACTAGGGTCTTTCCAACAACAAGTTGAAAGATACTAGTACCTCTAGTACATGAAACTCGACTGATGTTTCCAAGGGCCCTACTAATATTGCAAATGACACCAGTCCCAGTACGTCCTTCCTTGTATTGTCATAAGCTCAGACTTCTTGATTGCTCGGTATGAAATGCTCTATCTTGAGTCCTAAACAGAGTGCTATTCTGAGCGAACTTACATTTAATGCAGACTCGTTATCAATAAGAGTCACGGGGACCCATTTGTCCAAGCACTTCACAGTAATATGCAGTGGCTTGTTATGATGTCTTCCCTCGACTGGCATATCTTTATCGAAAAAAGAAATGACTTTTGGCTCTACCGCCGACAGAATAAGTTCAATCAGTTTTTTTGGGGTAGCATCTATCAAAACGCTGGCTGTATTCAGAACCTTTAGCACAACTTGTATGTGTTTATGCAAGGCCATCAGTAGCCCCCAAATGCTGATGTTAGCTTGCATCTTCTTTAACTGCCTTAGCACTGCATCACCCTCTTCTTCATGTTCTTTCTCCTTCCCTTTTCAGCTTGATTGCCCTTTTTCTAGCTGGGTCAGATTGAAATGCTACCCACTTCTGGTCAGATGTTCTATCCCCTCATCGGGATCCCATAATCCCGTTATTTTGTCGTTGGCCTGTTGTACCTCGTTCACAAGCAGAGGGATTTCGAACACCCACAAATTGCCTCAATCGCCGATTGCTATTCTTTCTCTTCTCTCCTCATCATCTTCTATAGCCCATGTATTATTCACTCCCTTCCATATGTCTTTTTCGATAAAATTCACCTGTTATTCCCGAGCGGCCAAGAAATTGGTCCACTCCGTTCCGTTCGATTTTAGTAAAATTCTTACCAGCCAATAGGATTGCATTTCATCCACATATACCTCTTTCTCAAAAAGTTGGGGAAGGGTAATGTCGTCGAGCACATGACCAAACTCGTGTGGTCTGGCTGGGTAATCCAAAGGCCAATCATCTTCTTCATTGTGCTCTTCTTCTTCCTGTTGGATAGTTGGGAATGCTATCTGATACCACTCCCAAGCACCATCATTCCACTCCCCCATCCTGTCTCGACAATCTTTAACCGCGATAAATGAGCATGCTGTCTAATCCTCAGTTACTGGAACATGAGGGCACGACAGATGCGCTGAATAGATATACTTACTCGGGTCCTCCCACTATCCTAGAGACATGTAATTCACCCCAGCTTGCCTGGCATGATTTTGCAGTGGATTAGTCGTGACATTCAGCTTTGGAGTAGTGGAAGGTGGCGGGATCACCTTGTTGTCGATGAGGTTCTGGATGTCATGTCGGAGCCTCATACATTTATCAGTCAAATACCCGTGACCTTGGTGGTAGGCGCAGTATTGAGAAGCATTAAATCTTGGGGGTAGGGGATCAGGTATAGACGTGGGGTTCAATGGCTTAATATGCCCTTTCTCGACAAGTCGACTCATGGTGGTGGATAGAGAAATGTTATGGGAATTGAAGACCCTCATCATCCTTTGTTGCTGTTGATCGTTGTCCAATTGATGGGTATTATTGGATTGTTGAGCAGAGGAGGACGAGTTCAGTAGGTTCACCTCGTTTAAACGAGACACGAGGTTGGTGGCAGCAGACTGGTTTTGGTTATTTGTGGGAAAGGTCCTCCTGGGTTTCTGGCTAGGCTCAATTTTTTCAATATTCCCAGATTGGATTACATCTTCTGTTTGAACTCCAGCATCAAACAACTACTCAAATGGGGAGAGTGGCTACGTGATCAGATAACGCTTCAACGGGGACTATAGATTCTTCACTATTATCCACACTTGCTCTTTCTTAGATGGCCAATTCGTCATCTTGGCGGCCTTACCCTTCCATCGGGTCAAGAAATCAACAAATCCTGATTCTCCTGTCGAGTCGTTTTGAGCTCTCGGGTAGTTACGTCCAGTTGGACATTGTAACTATACTGACTGACAAAAATCGTAGCTATGTCTTCCCAAGTTCTAGTCTTTACTAAATCAATGGAGAGGAACCATTTCTGGGCTATCCCAAAAAGAGATCGGTAAAAGAGATGAGCCTTTAACTGGTCATCAATTTCCATTGGCAATAGAGTACCAACATACATTCGGAGATAAATTTTGGGATCTCCTGTTCCATCGAACTTCTCCATATCTGGCATTTTAACCTTTCTCAGTAGCTTAGCTTCTGGGAACAAACATAGCCCTCCCACATCTAGCATGTATTCTTCGATTTCTTTGGCCTTTCTAAGGAACTTCTCTATCTGGTCAATCTTCTCAACCAACGTAGACTCTCTGGACTGAGCGGTATTTTCTTCCTCAACTATCACCTGACGAGGGATCTGCGGTGGTGATGGAATAACTTGCGGTCCATCAGGGACCTAGTTGTCATCCCAAAAGCCTTCGGCGTTCTCATTTGTGTCGTTCAATTGTCCATTCACAACGAGCATGCAGGCCTAAATTGCCCAGATCTGCATCTGAAACTGATTTTAAGCATGGGTTTGCTGCTCCACTGCTCTTTGTATCTCAGTAATGGCTCTCATTAGAGCTGTCAAGTTCACCTCATTTTCTATCATTTTAGCTGGCTCTGTTGGCTGTTCAAAAATCGTACAGAGTCTGCCTGTCACTGATCTTTCCCAGACACGTGTCGACTGTGCCCTTTTCGACTAAATGATCTAGATTCAAAGAAAACTTAGATCCCAAAAATAGAATAACCAGTATCAAACACTTCCTGGATGAGAATTCTAACGATAGGTAGCAAATATCTCAGATACCCAAAATAGTAAATCATAAGCAGATAATCACAAAGGGTGTAACAATGCCCCTGTCGGGCTCATACTGTCAGCATAACAACTGAACAGGCTTAACTAAACTCGGGTGAAGCAATGGGTAGTACTCCGATAAGAAAATAAAACTAGACTGAGAGGACTGGTTTGACCTAGAATTCTAAAAAAAAATGAGCAGCATAACGGTAAAAAACTAGCTCACGCGGGTACAACAAGGATCTGAAGAAAACAAGCCCAAACAAATGTGGGGGTATGGAACTAACAACCCGGAAAGAACCTGAAAGAAAGAGAAATTACCCTAGAGGTTTCAAAACGAAGTACAGGCATGACCCCGACAAGAAAACTGTGGCAGGGAAACCAAATATGGTGAAGCAAAACCCGGATAAGAACCTGAAGGCGAAAAAGCTAACCTAATCAAAGGATAACGGAAAATTCGGGCTGAACCCGAAAAAGGAACAAGCTTAGACCCGAACAAAACAAATCCTAACAATATGCAAACAAAATATACGATGAAAAAAACATATAATCCTACTAGGGTTAGCAGCACCTGATGGAGGGTTCTAAGTTCACTATATGCAAATAGCCAGTTTTGGTCAATCGAACAAGGTATCTTCTGAATAGAGCCGGGTATATACCTCTCATGCCTGGAGTGGTGTAAGACATGGTCAAACAGTACGTCCGAACTCTTTTACTGCACCTATGAAAGCGTACAGTCAGTAAGGCTTGCCCATCTTCCCAACAATTCCCGAAACTGATAAACGATCGGGGCATCGAGTCGACCAGGCAGGGGTTTTGAAGAATAATGCATATGCATGCGATAATACAAGTGAGAAATACATATTAATAACCAATGATGTTTTCAAGTCTAGCCCTCTTATTTGACTTTATAAACCAGTCCCCAGCGGAGTCGTCAGAAAATATTATGGCCCAAAATTTTTGGAGTTTTCAAAATGTTAAAAAATATGGAGATTCAAATATATTTGAAAAAAAGTTTAACGCCTTGAAAGCCAAATTTTGAAAATTCATTTTTATTGAAAATAGAGTCGCCACAGATCGAAAATCCATTCTAAGAAAAACAAAAATGGCTATTGATCTTAAAGCGTTTAACCAGAGAAAAATGGTTTGGGGGCTAAGGTACGAATCGAAAAAGGTGTTAGGCACCCCGTTCGCCCAACCATAAGGTTGGCCTCTACTAATCATCATTGTTTCTTTAACAAAAAATTTCAAATGCATGCAAATAAAAAAATAGAGGCAAAGAGAGAACATTCAAAATTAAATATGAAAAATACACAACATACGTATATAGAACGCTAAATAAAGTAAAAATAAAAAAATCATTAGTCCTATGGCATGCAATTTCTAATTAAAAGACACATGGAACACTCCCACAAGCAATTTTATCAAAATAATCTAAACTAGCATGGCTCGAAGAAAAAAGTAAGAATAGGCTAAAGATGCTAAAATTACGTAAACATAATTTGCTACAAAATAACCTAAACTACTTTAAACATGCATTTAAAGAAAATAATTAAAGCATGCATAAAATTCATTTAGAAAAAAAAATATGAACATAATAAGTACTAAAAGTGAAAGATGGACAAAAAAGAAAGTCTACTAACAAAGACAAATGTATTTTAACAAAAGTGAGTTTGAAGAAGAAGTTTGTAAAAGATGCCAAATGAAATGGTTAGAAAACACTACTAAAAGATAACCTAGCTATTTACGTAATAATAGGAGAAGAAAACAAAAGAAATGAAAAGAATGATAGAAAATTATAATGCCATTTAAAGGTGATAATTAACTTAAAAGTCTTTTTTTGTAATTTTTACGTTTAATAAAATGAAAATGTTAACATTAAAGAGAAAGAGAAAAAAACTAAAAGAAAAAGAAAACAAAGTCTAACAATAAAGAAATGAAACACTAATAAGGAAAAAATTAAATTACCAATAAGAGAAAAAAAATAAGACATTATAAAGAAATTTAAAGCTAGTAGTAGAAATAAAATAAAATACTAGAAAAAAAATTACACTAATATTAGAATAAAAGAAAAAAAATAAAATAAAATGAAACATTAAAAAGAAAATTAAAGTTACATTGAGAAAAAAAAAAGTAAACTATACTACAAGGAAAAGAAATATAAATGTTAGGAAAAGAACATTAAACTAATATTACAAAAAAAAAATAATACATTGAAGAAAAATTACATTAATGCTAAAAGAAAAGAAACTTTAAACTAAAAAGGACATTAGTATTAAAAAAGAGAAAAAAAAATAACACCATTAAATTAACTATTAATTAATCTAGAAAAGAAAAAATAAATAAATAAATAAAATACCGACAAAGAAAACACTAAATTAAAAATTAAAAAAAATATCATTAAATAGGTGCAATATTGACAATTACAGCTATTTTTACGTAAGTGCTTTTTATTGAAACAATAACAACATTATTTAGTCGTATTGTCAAATTACATTAGCACTAATTAATGAATTAAAGAAAAAAAATAACAAATATATTAAGTGAGAATAAGAAGAAGTCAATAACTAAACAATGAACCAATTACATAAGACAATTAAAACAATAAACGAGTTTAATTACGTAAACAAAAGAAACAAGCAAATTGAAATTGAAAGTTAACCCGATCACTTCAAAAGAGAGAAAATGGAGTTAGAAGGAACGAGGATCCAAACGAGATACCTAGATTGTCGGGGCATCCTCAAGTCGGGAATGTACTTTAATGGTTCAATCCTCGGGTGGTGATTCAAGCAAGGCATCAATGTAGGCGACGGAGGCTCGGATCTCGGTATTTCGGCAGGGATTCGGCGTCGGGACTCAAAATTACTCGGCAACTTGGCAGAGCTTCTCTCACCAAATCCTCACTCAAATTCTATCCTTGAAAACGTACCAGGGGTACGGTATTTATAGAAAATCTTCAACCAATGAGATGCTGACACGTTTTGGGACCCGTCAGGCCATTTGCAGTTGGCGGTCGCCAAGTTGCAGGTGGCGGTCGCCATGTTAAAAGAAGGTTTCAATGGGTTCTATTGGAGGTCGCCACAATGCAAGTTGGCGGTCGCCAGATTAAAGGAGGCAATTGCCACTTTTGGCTAGGATTTCCAAGAGATTCTATTAACGGCCGCCACAATGAACAGGGCGGTCGCCACTTTTGAAATGACTTGGACAACAAGTTATCGATGGTTCAACAAAATTTTATTGGTTTGAAGGTTTTGAGTTCAAATACCGAGCTTGGATCACTTCTCGAGGATCGAACTGTAGTACAATTCCACTTGTTTTTATCACCGAATTCATCTAAGATTAGGCAGTGTCAAATTAGGGTGTCTACAGTTATCAAATTAGGCCTATAAGTATTATAATTCCTTAAATGTTTAAAAAGTCAAAAATCAAATAAAAATTAGTAAAAAAAATAATCAAAATATTAAATGTTATTCTACTCACTATAGGTAAAATCTTAAGATATAAATGTTAGTGGAGGCAAGTTAGAGATAGAGAAGACCCATAAGCTTACTTTGAGTTTTTATGACTGTGGTGGTATTTCTTTAGACATTAGCGTAAGGTAAACTCCAACAATGTATAGGTTAACAAGCATAAGAAAGACCATTAGGTAAAGTTTATGCCCACTTCATGCCTTGTGTGTTTTATTTCAAACATCATACGGGGCATGAATTTAACAAATACGTGTTGAAGGCTTGCAAATTTTATCATATCATAAATTTCAACGTGTTTTAAGAACCAAAATGTAAAATATTAATTACCCAAAAACTAGTTCAGGCTTTAACCCTCATAGCACTCGTCCAATGACTCAAACCAAGGCAAAGACTACCTCTCAAACGCTTCTACAAGCCCTATTGTTACTATATCCAGCTCTTGTTTTTGGCTCTATGTTGTCAAAAACACCACATACCCTTTCAAGCTCTGTAGTGACCAACAAAGGAGATGTCGTTTTGCAAACAAACATGGAAGTGGAAGCAATCATTGAAAAAACATTATCACATCTTACTATATCTTATGAATCAGCCTTAACTACCACAGACCATTTGGAGCTAGAAAAAAAAACTAATTCAAGCAGCTCTGACGCTTCATCTTCACCTCCAACTCCTCAGCCAAAGTTCAAGTCAGTTAATGATGTTGTCATGCCAATGATGACAACGAACACTCTTACCCTAGAAGAGTAGATTGCGCTCTTGACAAAAACTATTGAAGCACTCTGCAAGACTGTGTAAGATTGCGACGTCCAAATCGTTTCTATGATGAATAAAATCGAGAGTATAGGAGATTCAAGTCATGTTACTCTTAACTCTTCAAAACCTCAAGAAGCAGCTAAAACTTTGAACAAACAAAAGGAGGAATTGAAGGGTTTGCAGATTTTTGCCGGCGACTCCATCCCTATTGTAATGACCCAAGTGAACCACTAACTCAAAAATTTGAATAAAGAGTCTAGCAACGCAGCTCAAAATCTTAACTCAAAATTATTAGTAGTAGCGCACATATTTTATTATACATCAGACTTATTTTTTATCTCACATTGAGGTGGGATGGTGTGTCACTATATCCCCCACTCAATGGCACAACGTCCTCGTCGCGTGGCCCAAGTTCTTTTTCTGGTTGGGATACAAAGAGAAGCCCCTTAGCGTGCACAAGATTTATAACTTCAAGGCCTCTACCCCTCTCTGAAGCTTCAACTATTTTTTCTACACCAACGTGAAAACCTACATGAAAATTAAGATTGGCTCTAGTACAATTTGCAACAAACTAAGTGGACCACTTGCCTAATAACTTAAAATAAAAAGCTAGCCTAACAACGTGGTTCAAAATACTTAAGCCAAGTTATTAATAATAGCTTACAAGTTTATTTATATATCATATTAAGTTTTAATTTCCCACCAGTGTGGAACAGAGTATCACAATCGACCAGTTGAAGAAGTTCATCTTGGGCGCCATTAAAAATAAGTATGACAAAATACTAAGACCTTCTTTTACTTCTGCTAATCCTTATACTCGATGAATCGATCAAATGAAGATGACTTTCAGATATCAACTACCAAAGTTTCAGTAATTTGACGATAAAGGTAATTTAAACCAACACATTGCCCACATTGTAGAGACATGTGACAATGCTAGCACTAATAGAGATCTTCTGGTTAAACAGTTTGTTTGAATGCTCAAAGGCGGCGACGCTTTTGATTGGTATTGTGATTTTGAGTTTGGTACAATTGACAGTTAGAAACACATGGAAGAAGAGTTTTTCCACCACTCTTACAGCACCCGTCGTACTGTTAACATGATTGAGCTCACCCATTCTCATCAATGAAACAACGAACTTGTTATTGATTACATCAATAAGTGGAGAAGCTTGAGCCTTAATTGCAAGGACAACTTAAGCGAGACCTCTGCAATCAAAATGTGCATTCAAGGTATGCATCAGGATTTCCTTTATATTCTTTAAGGAATAAAGCTGAAAACCTTTCAAAAATTAGCAACTCGTGTTCATGACACGGAGCTCAGCATTGCAGCAAATAGATGTAAAAAATCACCTATCCTATAATCCAAAAAAAGAGGGAGCAAACAAGACAGTCATAAAGTGGTCAAGCCTGCACCTAAGGTTAAAAGCAAGGAATCGATGACAGTGGTCGTTGCACCAATCAAGATTGATGCTAAGTTGGGGGAAAAAGTGAAAAAGCTGAGTCTTGCTAAGGAAAAGGAAGAAGAATGCTCACTTTGAAAGAGATGCAAGAAAAATAATATCCATTTTCTAACCATGAAGTTACTTGAATGCTTGACGACTTTTTAAAAATGAAGCTCATTGATTTTCTAGAAATGAAGCGTAGGGATGGAAACGAGGAGGGGTTAGGGTGGGGGTGTGTTCTCTCAACCCTACCATGTTTACTACCGGGGTCGGGTCAGGAAAAAAAATAATCAAAAAAATAGCGGGAGCGGCGGCGGCGGCGGCGGCGACGGCGGGGCCATAACGAAAAATATTTTTTCACATTAAAAGAGAATAATACTGATAATAACAACATAATAAGATATTAAAATAATAATATTGATCAATGATTAGAATTAAATAGAGAGAAAATAAAAATAAAAGTAAAAATTTAAAATAAGCGTTGCAGTAATCAATATATAAGCGCTGAAGTAACTGATACCCCACGTTCACAGTGGGCTGAGACTCCTACGTTTCTATTTTTTAGAAGTTCTAACTAACATGGATTAGCTATATTTGATTTTTTCACCAAACATAAGCTTAAAAAACTACGTTCTCTTTTGTGGGTGGTTTTTGAAAACCACTTGTTACTAGCCTTTCAACACTTGTTTCAAGAGCATTTGTTTCGATGAGTTGCATTACTTTGAGCTTGCATACTTATATATACACTAGTGGTTATGCCCACTCGTTGTGCATGGATCATGAGTTGTAGAAGATTGAAAATTTGTGATTTATCTTTTTAATCATTTGAAATGTTTTAAAAGAGAATATAAAAGATAAAAATATATCAAATTATTTTTTAGAATTTTTTAAATAAAAAGTCACAAAAAACTTTACCAAGTCGGGTATTTCTTTATTACAATAGTATAGACATATATTATATGTATACAATAGTGTCTCTCACTTGCTTTTCATTTGGTGACCCCCAAAATTTGACCGAGATTAACATAAACTTAGTTTTGATATGTCTATTATCTTTAGGAATACCAATAATTAAAATTTGGTAATATTTTTTAACTTCGTTAGTCATTTACGACTATAAAATAATTTAATTTCTTAGGCCCTTTTAATATAATTTGAGGGAGGTCCAATAATTACCATGCCTACTAGACAGCCACGTTGGTTTGGCAGTGTTCTAGCTTGGATCTTGGGACCGAGCGATTATCCAGCCCGGCTTGACCCTTAGGTCAATATGAAGCCCACCTCGGCGGTGATCCTGCGCTACGACTGATTTCTAGCTCGGGACCCGCAGAGACGAATCATCGAATAGCTCGACCAAAGGTGGCCAATCATAGCAAATCCCAAGGAACCTACACCCGAGCACAGTGTTTACAAGTCTTGACCCACTGACTCTGTGGCAGAGTCAGGGGGCAGCTCAACTGCCACCCTGCAGGGTGTCAGGGATGGTTGAACTTGCATCATACAAGACCTATGGGCTAGTGGGCAAACTGACATTACAGAATAAGTGGGTAAAGTAACGTAAAGGAATGATAATGTTGTAAAGTCACCAAGAGGCCCAAATATCCATAATTAAGACAGAGTAATGATGGCCCACCAACCCGGGTATGGTCGGGTCATACCTGAGGAACGGGTCAACTACCTTTTTTGGCTATAAATAACCAATAAAACCATAACAAAGGTATGCATTCTCATATCAAGAAAGTAGAAACTTTGTCAATACAATTACTCTCTACCCCTTCTCTAAATCGAGTACTAACTCAACCATCGAAGGGTCAACTGGTATAAGTACCGGCGGACATCTCATTCGTTTCTTGTGTAGGTAAACGTGGACGACATCTCAGATCAACCTAACCAGCGTGGACGGGACATGTAGATCCCAATCTTAATCCTCTATAATTTGGCGTCGTCTGTGGAAACTTACAAAGAATGCCTCCATGACTAGTCAGGAGAACCACGCCTATGATGAACGGAGGGAACATCTTGCATCCCATGCAGGAGCTTCACACTCAACAAATCGCCCAAGGAATCACCAGAGGCAGAGACATTCAGTGCACTCTGAAATCCATGTTTGTGGCTCAAGAGTGAACAAAAGAAGGGAGGAAACTCATAATGTGAGCTCCCACCAAACTACACCATCCCAAGGGGATTACCCATCACACTACTCAATGCCAAGGGTAATGGAGCAGTACTAGGATGAGTTGGATAGCCGAGATGAAGTTCTGGAAAGACACCATGGCAAGCTCAAAGAAGCGCGAACTCGGGCAGACCAAAGACGCGCATCTGAGGAGCAACTGGACCCCTGTGATCTGAACAGGGCGCAGGAGCACGCCTTGATTGGCCTCAGGCAAGCCAAAGTGCGAGGAGAGACAACCCTCCACGGGACCCTAGAAACACAGCCCCAGATAAGAGTCGTGCCTCAGAGACTAAAATAAAGAATGACCAAACAAAAACCTCATGTAACAACCATACCCCGGGGGCGAACCCCCAGCTCGAAGCCAACAAGCCCAAACACGTGCTCGGGAGTGATGAGGATAAGGAAGATCTAAAACAATAGATACATCTCCAACTCGAGGGAAGGCTCCAACTGCCTTTGGAAAGGTTAACCAAAGATGTGGCCAGAATGGCACTCGAGCAGATATCAGCCTCCCCTTTCATGAGGGAGGTAAATGGTGCAGACCCCCTAGAAAGTTTTAGTCACCAAAGTTTAATCTCTATGATGAGAAGACAGATCCCATGGAACACATCAGACACTTTAGACAGATGATGGTGCTCTAAAATGGGAATAACACTCTGATATATAGGGTATTCCCCTCTAGCTTGAGCGAGGATGCCCTAAGGTGGTTTGATAAGCTCCCAGTGAGATCTGTTGGAAGCTGAAAATAGTTGGTTGAGCTTTTTGCGACAAGATTTATCTCGAACAGCAGGTAGCCGAAGGAAATCAATTACTTGCTCAATCTAAAGAAAATGGACAGGAAGAGCCTGCAAGCGTACGCTCGACGTTACTGGGAGACCTTCAATGACATAGACGATTGTAATGAGCAGCTAGTCGTGGCCTCATTCAAGCTCGGGCTAAAGAAGGCCCACAAGCTGAGGCAATCCCTCACTTAGAGGTCGGTCATTGGAATAGCCGAGCTTACGTAGAGAATCGAGTAATATGCCAAAGTCAAAGATGACATAGGAAAAGTCCAGGTCAAGGTACCACTGCAGGTTGAGCAAAAAGACGACCGAGCCGATAAGATGGAGAACAGGAAGCTCAAGAAAAAGAGTGCGGGAAAAAGAAGCAGGAAATGCCAAAACCTAGCTATGCAGTGGCCAACGCGGTGTTCAAGGAGCCAATCTATAGGCTCCCCTCAGATCAAGGATAAGCCGTCGTTTGCTTAGCCCCTAAAAATGGTGGGGGACCCGAGCAAGAGAAACGATAAGATGCGTTGCTCCTATCACAAGGATCATGGGCACATGACGAAAAACTACAGACAGTTTAGAAAGGTCTTGGAGGATCAAGTTAAGGCAGAACACCTTGGGCAGTTTATTGACAAAGAAAATACCAGGTTGGAGCAACATGTTGTAGCCCAAGTTGAGCCAGAAGTGCCTGCAGACAAGTTAGCAGGAGTTATAAGTGTCGTCCGCACGGCCCCAGAAAGGGAACAACTAATGGCGTCAAAACTTAAAGCAGAGAGGCTGCACACAAGCAGGAGGTGATGTAGACTCTGCTCGGCCAAAGGAAGCCAGGTAAGCGTAAGGACTCCAGTAGTAAATATTCGGCCAGGGACCTAACCTTCCCTGACTTTGACATGGAGGTGGCTGAGCATTCCCATAATGATGCGCTAGTAGTCACCCTCCAGATTGGCAGGTATGATGTGAAACGAATATTAGTGGATTAGGGAAGCTCAGTAGAAGTAATGTATGCCGACATTTTCTTCAAGCTAGGCCATAAGAGGGTAGATCTCAAAAAGTCATACACTCTGTTAGTTGGGTTTAATGGGCAGCTCATCCTTCCCTTAGGAAGAATCACGCTACCGGTCAAGGCATGAACCCAGGTGAAGAACATTAAGTTCTTGGTAGTAGATGTGCCCTTCCGTACAATGCCATTATGGAAAGGGCATGGCTGCACCAGTTGAAGGTCACTCCATTGGTCTACCATCAAGTTCTAAAGTTTCAAACGTCTAGGGGAGTGTAGATAGTTAGAGTTGATCAAGCCCTAGCCAGGCAGTGCTTCAGGGCCGCCATCAGAGGAAAGGCCAGCTCGAGCATGGCCGAGGATGTTTGCGTAATGGAACTGCCAGATAAACCAGCGCTGGAAGACGTACGGAGGACTGTAGACACCCCAATTTGACCCTGCTTAATCTTAGATGAATCCGATGATGAAAACAGGTGGAAAAGTGCTCATGTTCGATCCTCGGGAAGTGATCCAAGCTCGGTATTTGAACCTTAACCATCAAAAACTTTTAAAACCAATAACATGTTGTCCAAGCAATTCCCAACATAGCGACCGCCAACTTTCATTATGGCGACCGCCATAGAATTTTGTGGAAACTCTAGCCAAAAGTGGTGACCGCCAACTCAAAATAGCCTGACGTGTCTCTAAAATGTGGCAACATCCCATTGGTTAAATACCTCTATAAATACCGTACCCCTAGTACGTTTTCAAGACAGAAAAGGAGAGCGAGGTTTTGAGAGTGAAATTCTGCCGAGTTGCCGAGCAATTCCAAGCCCTGATGCCGAAACACGGCTGAAAGTACCGAGCCTCCGACGTCCACCTTAAAACCTTGCTTGGATCGCCACCCGAGGATTGGACAATTGGATCTCATCCCCGACTTAAAGATTCCCCGACAATCCAGGTATCTCGCTTGGATCCCCGATCTTTCTAAACTCCACTTCTCTCTCTTGAGATAATCAGGTTAACTTTCATTTTCAAATTCATTTATTTCGTTTACAGTCAATTTCGTTTAATATTTGTAACATTGATTGTTGCTTAATGTAGTTGGGCAATTTTGAAGTTTTAGTTGTTATTTTATTTTTTTATTTCATTTTAACACATTGTTACATTCAATTAATTCATTAAATTAGTGCTAATATATTTTTAGCATTTACAACTTGATAATACTGTTAATTGTTATAATCAAAGCACTTACATAAAATAGTTGTAATTGTCAATATTATACCAATTTAATGCTAATTTCTCATTTAATGCTAATTTAGTTCTTTCTTTATTAGTACCTTGTTTCTTTTATTTTTCTTTTAACTTAATATTCTAGTATCATTTACTTTTCTTTTCTTTTAATTAGTTTAATTTCTTTTTATTAGTATTTTATTTTATTTCATTTTCTTTTCTTACACCATTAATTTAATACTTTATTTTAATTCTTAACTTTCACTTAATAATAATGTAATTTTCTTTTTTTTATTGTAATGTAGTTTTAAATCCATGTTTTATTTATTTCTCTTTTAGTTTAATGTAATTTCCTTTCAATGCACAAGTTATTCCTTTTAATCTTAGTTTAATATTCTAGTATTTATTTAGTTTAAAGTTCCTTCACTAGCATTAATTTAACTTTCATTTACTAACTTTTATTTTCTATTTTCTTTTCCATTTCTTTTAGCAATAATGTAATTTTTCTTTTTCTTTTTTTTTAGTATTTTATTTTCTTATTAGTTTTTACTTTCTTATAAAGCTCCGCTTAACATTTCTTTTCTCTTGACATTAGTATTTATTTTTCTTTAAACTTCCATTTTTTTTCTTTTTATAGCTTTATCTTCTTTACATAGAGTTTATTTTTCTTCATTTTATTAAACCCAAAACCACAAAAAGACTTTTAAATTAATTTTTACCATTAAATAACACCATAATTTCCGCTTTTAAAACTCCCTTATTCTTTTATTTTCATCTACTTTCTTTTTTTCCCCTTATTCTCCTTTAAAAATATAAAATAATTAACAATCAAAGTTCCTTTTATTCAAAACCTTCAATTGCTAGCTTAAATCTTCTTTTATAGTATTTTTTTTTCTTTTCTTTTTATTAACCACAAAAAGCACAAAATCAGAAAAATACATTTTATGCTAGTTAATATTCTTCTTATTTTTCTTATTTTCATCTTTTATGTAAATAGTTAGGTTTTCTGTTTATTAGCTTCAAAGTATTTTCTAAACTCTTTTTATTTTGGCTTAATCAATCTTTTGTAAGTTTTCTTTTATCACTTTCTTCTTCAAATTAAAATTTTAAATATTTTCTTGTTAATACAAAATGTTTGTTATTAAATTTCATTGTTTTGGTTATTTTTTGACTTAAGACTTTTTACATGTTTCTTATAACTTTTAGGTGATAATATACATACTATACATATTATGTAGCTTATTTTCGTTAGCAATCCATGTTTAGATAGTTTTAACATCCTTTAACATATTTGTTGTTCTTTTATTTAAAATTATGCTAGTTTAAACAATATTGCATATGGATGTGTTTCATGTATTTTTTAGTTAGAAATTGCATGTTGTAAGACTTAAGACTTTGCACTTTTTTATTTGCTTTGATTTGGAGTGTTATGTACATATATTATGTATTTTTCATACTTATTTTGAATGTTCTCTCTTTACCCCTATTTTTTTATTTGCATGCATTTGAGAAATCATATAAAAGAACCAATAATGATTAGTAGAGACCAACCTTACAGTTGGGCGAACAGGGTGCCTAACACCTTTTTCGATTCGTACCTTCGCCCCTAAACCCATTTTCTCTGGTTAACGTTTTAAAGATCAGTAGCTAATTTTATTTTTCTTAGTTTTTCTCAAAAACTAAGTGGCGACTCCATTTTCATAAAAAGGAATTTTCAAAATTTAATTTTCAAAATATCTTTTGAATCTCTTATTTTTTACCCTAAATCCCAACGCCATAAGGACCCTAAAAGAAAAGGTTGTGGAACCATTGATGAAGATCGTACTAAAAGATAACGATCCTGGGCGCTTCTTCTTGCTTAGCTTGAGCATGGCTGAGCAGGAAAAAGTTGAACTGTTGGAATTTTTAAAGTCAAACATCTTAGTGCTCGCGTGGACGCCCTACGAGATGCGCAGCATTGCTCCCGCTGTAATCCATATGAACTCAACGTGGACTCATTGTATAAGCATGTCGTGCAGTGCGGGAGGAGGTCGTCAGTGCAGCATTCACAAGTCGTCTTGAAAGAAGTTGAGAAGCTGCTTGAGGCAGACACAATCAAAGAAGTGCAGCACCCACTTTAGCTTCTAACGCCGTGGTTGTAAAGAAAAAGAATAAAAAATGGAGAGTATGTGTAGACTTCACCAACCTCAATAAGGTATGTCGTAAGGACTCCTTTCTCTTGCCCAAAATTGACCAATTAGTGGACTCATCTGCGGGCCACAGGAAGATGCATTTCCTGGACACTTACACAGGATACCATCAAATTGCACTGCACTTGACCGACCAAGAAAAGACCAGTTTTATCACCACCGGAGTTTGTACTGTTACAAGGTGATACCATTTGCCTTAAGAACGCTAGGGCAACATATCAAAGGTTAGTCACTAAAATGTTCCAATCCATGCTCGAGCACAGCATAGAGGTCTACATTGATAACATGGCGGTAAAGACCAAGCAGGAGGACAACCACATGGCCGATCTAAGGGCAACATTTAAGGTGCTAAAGGCTTATCAGCTCAGGCTAAACGCATCAAAGTGTGCCTATTGAGTCAAGTTTGGGAAATTTTTAGGACACTTTGTGAGTAGAAGGGGCATTGAAGCTAACCTCAACCAGAATAAAGTCGTACAAAACATACAACCACCAAAGAATGTACGAGAGGTGCAGAAATGGACAAGAAAGGAAGCCGCACTCAACAGATTTATCAGCAATTCTTTAGATATGTGCAAACCTTTTTTCCAGTTGCTTAAAAAAGGAAAAAACTTTGCATAGGGCAGGACTACAGCCAAGTACTCCAGGAATTAAAGGAGTATTTATTCTACGCCCCCTCCTCTCTAAACCTCTCCCAGATGAGGAGTTATACATGTATTTGGCCGTCTCAGAGCACACGGCCAACTTGGTCTTGTTGCGACTAGAGGAATTCGAGCAAAAACCAATCTATTTTGTAAGCCACTCCTTCTTGGATGCCGAAATGAGATATCTCCCCTTGGAGAAGCTTGCCTTGGCCCTGGTGACGGCATCTAGAAAATTAGTCCACTATTTCCAAGCCCACCGAATAATCTTCCTGACCTATTATCCATTGAAAGCCACCTTTCGCAAAGCGGGTTTCTCAGGAAAGGTGGCAAAATGGGCAGTGAAACTTGGCGAGTACGACATTCAATTTAGGCCACTGACGGCCACTAAGGGACAAGTCTTTGCCAATTTTGTGGCAGAATTCTCATCACAAGATACAATGATTAGCTCGACCCCAGACACGTTCGAGCCCGAGCTAATAGAGGACAAATGGGTCATTGAACCAACAGAAATTGAAGAGTCAGATATGCAATGGAAGTTGTACACGGATGAGTCTTCGAATCAGAAGGGTTCGAGAGTAGGTGTGGTCCTCGTCTCACCAGAAGGGGCCATTCTCGAACACTCAATTAGGCTGAGTTTCCTGGCCTCCAATAATAAAGCTGAGTATAAGGCACTACTGGCTGGGCTAAGAAGCATTGCACCTGAGTATTAGGCTAGGGGTCCTTAATATTAAGGAGGACCCTCCTTAAAACGAGCTCGCCAACTTGAAAGTTCCTAGGATGGACACCCTTGTTATTGAATTTCGAGAGCTGCTAGTGGTAGGGTGCCAACTTGATTAGTGCCCGGTCTCATCTTTCCTCGGCTAGATATAGGTCCCGTGTAATGCAGAGATTATTGTCCCCGAGCTCAAAAGCATGGGTTCTAATAGTTGGCAACCCGACCTCTAGTGAGACCCCTGCCTCCATTCCATCGGCCATTACAAACGGGGTCTCTCATGTTGACCTCCTGGGGGTCGTCCGGTATGTCCACCGTACCGATGGGAGTTCATCCACCTATTTTTCTTTTGCATTCTCTAGCCTCCTCTTGGTTCCTTTGAGTTTTTAACTGCTCCGTTATTATTACAATAAAGTGTAATAGCCGACTAAATTAAAGACACCACATTTAGATCCAATATGAAGTTTTTGAGCCAAACAACTTCCTTGGCTGCTTCAGAAGTTGCTAAGTACTTAGCCTCCATGATGGAATCAATAATGCAGGGTTGCTTGATACTCCTCCAACTAATAGCTCCACCTCCCAAGGTAAACACATATCCTAAGGAAGACTTATGAAAATTTTTATCTGATTAAAAATTCGAGTATGTGTACTTCCAAGGTACTAGACTATCAGTTTGGTAAACCAACATATAATCACTAGTCCTTTTCAGGTACTATATTATAATCTTTATCGCAGTCCAATACTCCTGTCATGGATTAGACTAACATCTGCTAACTATACCAACGGTAAATTAGATGTCAGGTCTAGTACAAAGCATAGCATACATTAGGCTTTCTACTGCCGAAGCATAAGGAACCGCCTTCATCTTCTTTATCTCATCAGGTGTCTTAGGACACTGATCATTGAATAAAGTAATTCCATGCCTGAAAATGAGAAATCCTTTCTTGAAATCCTACATGGTAAAATGAGTAAAGATATTGTCGATATACTTTGGTTGTAACAAGCCAAACTTCTTATATTTTTTATCTCGCATAAGCTTGATCCCAAGAATGTCACTGGCTTCTCTTAAGTGATTCATATCAAATTGCCCAGATAACCATACTTCAATCGAAGATAACATTCTTACATCATTTTCGATGAACAAGATATCATCTATATAAAGTACTAGAAAGACTACCACACTTCTGTCACGCTTCTTGCACGCACAAGATTCATCTGGATTTGGATGAAAATTATAAGACGTAATGACTTGATCAAACTAAGTATTTCAAGATCTCGATGTCTGCTTAAGTCCATAAATAGATCTCTTAAGCATGTACAACATGTGCTCCTGACCGTTTGCTATGAAATCGTCTGGTTGTACTATATATATACACTCGTTAAGACTTCCATTAAAGAAAGCTATCTCAACATTCATTTGCCATATTTCGTAATCGAAATGAGTTTCAATAGATAAAAGAATCCAGATATACTTAAGAATGGATACCGGTGAAAAAAATTTCTCATAATCGATCTTTTCTTTCTAAGTGAACCCTTTTATAACAAACCTAACTTTGAAGGTTTTAACATTTCTGTCTGCTCCTCCCTTCCTCTTGTAGATTCACTTACATTCGATGAATTTTATCCTTTCTGGTGGTTCTACAAGTTTTCGGACCTGATTAGAATATATAGATTTCATCTCTGAATTCATAGCTTTTTGCCAAAGATCTGCATCTTTGTCTTAGAGTGCTTTATTGTAATTACAAGGTGTGGTATGCAGTTCTACCAGAATCCTGTCAAAAGACTCTCTCAATAACATATACCGATCAGGTTGATGAATAACTCTCTCACTATAACGAGACACTACCTGTGTCTGTCTACTAGCAGTAACACGCTATGCAGAATCTGATCCCTGTGCACCATTATCCGCATGCTCGCCAGGCATGTTAATAGTAGTACCCTGATCATGATCTACACTTATCCCAATAATTCTTCCACTACGACGAGGCAATGGGATATTAGTGAGAGGTTGTTCTTGTTCTGTTCTGCTTGTAATTTTTCTCATTTATTTTAGAATAATTTTACTTTTTGGCATGTAGTCCATAATATAATTCTCTTTCAAGAATTGGGTATTGGTGCAAATAATGACTTTCTGATTCTTAGGATTATAAAATAAACCACCCTTCATTCCCTTAAGATACCTTACAAAGAAATAATTTTTTGTTCTCGATTTCAACTTACCTGTGTTCTCTTTCAGCACAATAGCTAAACACCCTCAAATCTGAATATGTCTCAGACAAGGCTGATACCCAGTCCACAATTCTGTGGGAGTATAAGGTACTGATTTAAAAGGTACCAAGTTCAGAATATAAAATATTATCTCTAATATAAGTCCCCATAACGAATTGGGTAATCCTAAATAACTCATCATAGACTTTATCATCTCCATAAGAGTCATATTCCTTCTTTCTGTCACACTATTCTGCTGCAGAATGCCCAGTGTAGTTAATTGGGATATAATCCCTTCAAATGACAGGTAATCCCACAACTCTCCAAAGAGGTACTCCCCACTAAGGTCGGATCGTAATAATTTGTTACTTTTACGCAGACGCATCTCCGCTTCTGCCTTGAATTCTTTGAATTTCTCAAAGCATTCAGACTTATGGTGCTTCAACTAAATGAAACCATACCTTGAGTAGTCATCAATAAAACTAATGAAATACTCAAAGCCACCTCTACCCCGAATTATCATAGGACCACACACATAAGAGTGAACCAGTTTTAACGATTCTTTAGCTCTATAGTCTTTGACTAAAAATAGCCTATTGGTCATCTTACTTTCTAAGCAGGATTCACAGACAAGAAGTGCCTCCACTTTTAATGAACTCAAAGGTCCATCTTCTACTACTCTATTTATCATTTTTTGATTAATATGACATAAGCGTAAGTGCCAAAAAAATATTTAGTTCATTAAAGAAGGAAACTTTATCTTATATGGTAAATTAGATGTGTTATTCAATTCAGTCAGTTGCAGTGTATGAGAGATTGAAGTAATAACATAAAGATCATTCACCAATGTACCAGAATAGATAATATGTTTATTATCCTAGATAACCACAGAGTTATTAAAAATAAATCAAATATCCATCTTTAATCAATTTAGAAACAAAAATTAAGTTTTTTCTAATGGAAGGTACATAATGACAATCTCTCAATACTAAAAGTCGATCTCTACTAAAACTGAGAGTAACATCGCCCACTGCAACTGCTGTCACCTTTGTATTATTGCCTATATACAAGTAAATCTCTCCATCATTAAGTTGTCGAGTTTTCTAGAACCCTTGCAATGAATTGCAGAATGATTAGTGGCTTCCGTATCTACACACTAGGTACCGGTAGATAACATCGCTAAACATTTTTTCACAACCAGTGAAAAAAATTTCCATTTTGTTCAACTTGCTGAAATAAACTAGACATTATTTTTTCCAGTGCCGTATCTGATTGCAGTAAAAACATCAGCCTTTTAAAATTTTCACATAAATCCGTGGCCCACTAACTATCTTGAAAATTGTGCCATCCTCTTTCTGAATTTTTTTATGCCTTTCGGCCCAAATGAAGAAACTATTTTATAAACAAACACATTTCCTGATATTGAATGAATACTCTTGGTAGTTAAAGCTATATTCAAGTTACTTTTTTCGTTAATAAAATTTGATCCCATTAGTTTATTTTCTATGAGTGTTGACGCGAATAGATTGAAAGCCATTTTAATCCTAAGAATCACATAATTAAAAATAACTGTTAATTATGACGAGCAAAACTTTGAATTTATTTTAATTTGGTTCTTTCTACCATTTAAAAAAAAATCGCCAGCAGCCTGGTGCCCTATGAATAGCATGTCTCGATGGGAGGACGTCTATTATCCATCGTTTGTCCAGACATGTCAATTCCTATTAATTTTACTATCTAGGGAACTAACTTTGCCAAGTAAAATTAAATAACTAACGCACCTTTGGTCCAGTAGATAATAGCAGTGACTTATACAGAGAGAATACTATTATATGCAGTTAAGTGCTAACCACCACCTAATCCCAAATCAATCGCTTCGCAATGAACCCTTCAAAATGAGAAGTGATCCACACTAACAATTATCTAAAATTATCCCTGAAGAAGATTCGTACTGTCGATACCGCAATTAATCTGTCCGATGGGGAAAAAGGCCTTACTACCAACACGTAGAATTAATTACATCCCCTACAAACTATTGATGAAAACCACGTGATTTATCTGTGAATAAATTTTCTCTTCTACTTAATTTTTTTTTTTTAAAAATTGTGGGCTATAAAAATTTGTTTAACTAAAATAAATTTATTAATTTTGAAAACCACACGATCTGAAAGAATTCAAAACAACTTTTCGTGTACTCAATTCTAAATATTGTGATTTGTCAAACCATATTTTCGTGTTTTAATACGTAACAAATAAAATATTTGATTAATGCATATTTTTCTTTAGTTTTTCAGCTAAGGTAGTGATTAAAGATATTCAATTATTTTATTTTTACGTCACACATTTTTCGAAAATAATAATTTATTAAGATTAAATATTTTTTTATTAATTAACTTAAAATTCAGAATTAATTTTTACGTTTTTCTAACATATTCGATTTAAAAATAATAATAATCTTAAACGTGTTATTTTATAAAAAATAAAATATCTAAAAAAAATTATTTAATTAAAAAAAAAACTTAAATTTATTTTTCTTTACAAAATTTTAATTAAAATTAAATTTTTTAAAATAATTAAATTAACAAAAATATATAAAACAGATATACATTATCCAAGCAGTTTAAAAGAATATAAATGCAAGTTATGTATATTTCACAATTTTATAATCAAAATAAAACTCTAAAAAATTTATGTTTCCTACAAACAGATAAGTTTCCATTCTTTCACTCTTTACAGAAAGCTACTTATCGACATCCGAATCCTACCAGGATTCTTCGCTAATTAATGTTATAGATATGCAACACATCTCATATCAGTTATCATCAGAAAAATAGCCGTCAAGGCCCCGAACCATCAACCACCACCATTGGCCAAACCACCAACTCGCCGCCAGCCTGTGCCGCAAAATTCCCGAGGTCGTTCCGACCTCATTCGAGCTCTGTTTTCATTCTCGTTTTTTTTGAAACATAGTAGAGAATTAATTTTTTTTCAGCTCTTGATGGTAGAGAATTAATGTTAAATTCCTGACCTTCCATTCTCCTCTTGCTTGCGAAACTACCAGTGCTGAGTCTTCAATGACTTTCAGTTTCCTTGTCCCTAGTTCTAAGGCTGCCTCCAATCCCGCTAAGCATGCTTCATACTCAGCCTGATTGTTGGTGACTTCGAAATTGAGTTTTAGGGACAGCAAAACATGTGATTCATTGGGAGTGACAAGAAAGACTCCTATTTCATAGCCATATTGATTGGATGCGCCATCAAAATATAGAGTCCATTTGTCATCTCCAACTTTCATTAACTATTCGTCGGGAAACTGGAATTCTGTGTCTTCACGCCCTTCAACTAGTTGGTCGGCCAGAAATTCTGCCATTGCTCTGCCCTTGACTGACTTTCGGGTGACATATTGAAGATCAAATTTTGATACTAACAACAACCATCGGGCTAGCCTTCCAATTAGCGCCGACTTTTCGAACCGTTACTTTAACGGGTCCATCCGAGAGATAATGTTCGCTGTGAAAGATAGCATGTAGTGCCTTAGTTTTCGAAAAGTCCAAACCAAGGCCCAGCATATCTTTTCCATCGGCGAGTATCGTATTTCTGACCCAGTCATCTTCTTGCTTAAGTAGTAGACGGACTTTTTGATTTTGATTTCTCCTTCTTGTGCAAGCATGCATCCCATAGCTGAATCAGTCACTGACAAATAGAGGATCAATGGCCTGTCAGGTTCGGAAGGAGCTAAAACAGGATGGTTTTGTAGGTACAGTCGCATAGCATCGAAGGCATCTTGGTATTCTGATTCCATTCAAATTTAACTCCCTTCTTCAACAGACGGAAGAGCGGCTCACAGGTAGTTGTCAGCTTTGTAATGAATCGGCTGATAAACTGTATCTTACCCAGAAAACCCTTAACTTCTCGCTCGGTCCTCGGAGGAGGCATTTTCAAAATCGCCTTAATCTTTGAAGGATTGACTTCAATGCTCCGTTGAGTGATCATAAATCTAATTATCTTTCTGGCAGTGACTCCGAAGATTGCCTTATTCTCTGTGGATTTAGTCGCACCTTGTACTTTTGAATTCTTTCAAAAAAATTAAGCAGCGCTGTGATGTGGCCATCCCGATCCTTGGATTTGACTATCGTATCATCCACGTACACCTCGACCTCTTTATATATCATGTCATGTAGTAGAGTAGTGGCAACCCTTTGATAGGTTACCCCTGCATTCTTTAGACCGAATGGCATCACACGATAACAGTAGGTCCCCCAAGGTGTGGTCAATGTCGTCTTTTCTCTGTCCTTGGGATCCATTAAAATCTGGTTGTATCTGAAGAAGCCATCCATAAATGATAGTAACGCATGCCCTGCTGTGCTGTCTACTAAGACATCGATGTGCAGTAGTGGAAAGTCATCTTTTGGGCTAGTCTTGTTGAGATTCTAAAAATCCATGCAGACTCGGATACGACCGTCCTTCTTCAGTACTGGCACCATATTGGCTACCCATTTTGGATACTCGGTTACCATTAGGAATCCAGCGTTGATCTGTCTGGCAACCTCTTCTTTGATCTTTAGATCCCATTCTGGCTGGATCCTTCTTAACTTCTGTTTGACCCGCTTAGCATCAGGGTATAAGGGGATATCGTGTAGGACAATGTCAGGATTAATTCCGGGTATATCCTCGTAAGACCATACAAATACATCTTTGAATTCTTTTAATAAAGTTATTAGTTGTTCTTGTTCAACTGAGGATAAAGAAAAACCGATTTAAACATTTTGCGGGTTGATTCCATTATCGAGATTTATTGACAAGGTTTCATCAATTATTGGTTGGGCACGCATTTCTTCTTCTTTAGTTATTAAAAGTTTTGTTTCTTCGGAGATATTCCCGTTGAATTCAAAATCGTCAGAAAGTGTATGAAATAAATCAAAAAAAGCAGAGTAACCGAAAATCTTGCTCATTTCATTAAAAACAGAGGGGATTACAAACTCGATGGCAAAAGTATGAGGGGGAGTACCAACAGATGTGTACTCGACTACAGACTCCGACCCAAACTCGAACTCAAGATAGATGACCTGCTCCTTACAAGACTCGATGTTCCAATTCTTTATTTCTTTTGAAGCAGCATTGACGATAAGCTTGGTGCAGTCGGCTGGCGCACTGAAACCCATCATGAAGCAATCTGATTCGGTTATACGCAACTGAGCCATATTCTCATTAAACAGCATTCCCAGGTCAGTTTCATCAAGCTTGTCAACCCAGTCCTCTTCCTGAACCTTATATTCCTCCTTTTCTCCTTCCATTATTTTTTCCTCTTCCATGTCAGACAACTGGTGGCTGAAAAAGAACCCTAATCCTGAAAACTTTTGATTGGTCTCTTCATTGATCCACGGCTCCAGAAAGCCATAAAACGGGAAATCTTCCCCTTCCTTGACGAAGTATCCATTGAGCATCCCAAAAGAATTAGCCTTTCGTCCCCTTCAAGGCCATTCTAGATCGTCTTCCGTTGGCTCATACCCAAGACCAAAACGGTGCAAAGTTGGCAATACCTGAATGGGTTCTGGGATTCCCGATAGTTTACGTCCCAATTCCATTCTCGAAAAGGACATTTTCCTCATCATCATTAAAGCACGTGGGTTGACATACCTTTCTTCTTCATTCATCAGCGTCTGAATAGCCTATTTTTTATCGAACTGAAAATCACTGAGCAACACATCATCTTCACTATGCTGAACTTCTAGTAGAGTTGTACTCCCTCCTCCTTTCGGAGGGTGAATACTGTCCTCTCCATGAATGGTCAGGACTGCCCCGTTCATTATCAATTTTAGTTTTTGGTGAAAGGTAGACAGTACCGCCTTGACACTTGGGTCATGTTGCCACGGCTTGCCCAGCAGCAGGTTGAAGAAGGCCGGCACATCCAACACATGAAACTCAACCGACGTCTCCAGATGTCCTATTGAAACGGCGAACAACACCAGTCCTAGTACGTCCCTTCTTATGTTGTCATAGGCTCGTACCCCTTGATTGCATGGAGTGAACTAGTCTGGCCTTATCCCTAAACACACGGTCGTCCTCAATGGGCAAATGTTCAAGGCAGACCCATTATCGATGAGGGTAATCGGGACCCATTTTTCTAGGCACTTGACGGTGATATGAAGCGGCTTGTTATGCCTTTTTCCCTCAATGGGCAAATTCTTATTAGAGAAAAAAATTACTTTTGATTCAACCGTTGACAGAATCAGTCCAACTAGTTGCTCCGGGGTGGCCTCTATCGGAACGCTGGCTTTATTCAAAACTTTTAACACAACTTGCCTGTGTTTGTGCGAGGCCATCAGCAGCCCCCAAATGCTGATGTTGGCTTGCGTCTTTTTCAACTGTCTCAATACAGCATCATCTTCCTCCTCTTACTCTATCTCTTTTCCTTTTCTACTTGGCTGTCCTTTTTTTAGTTGAGCTTGCTTAAAGTGTCATCCACTTCTAGTTAGGTGTTCCACGCCGTCTTCAGGATCCCATGACCCTAACATCACATTATCAGTCTGTCTCACTTCGTATAGAGGGCTTTCAAATGCCCACAAGTTATTTAAGTCACTAATGGCTGCCCTTTTCTTTTTTTTCTCGTCATCTTTAATAGCCCATGTATTATCGATTTCCTCCCAAATGTCCTCTTCAATAAAATTCACTTGCTATTCCCGAGCGGCCCAAAAATTAATCCACTTGGCCCCATCAAATTTTAACGCAATCCTTACCAGCCAATAGGACTGCATTTCATTGACGTACACTTCTTCCTCAAAAAGTTGGGGAAGGGTGATTCCATCAAGCACATGGCCAAACCCGTAAGGTCGACTCGGGTAATCCAATGGCCAGTCATCTTCTTTGTTGCGCTCCTCCTCTTGTTGGTAGACTTTGATTAGCGGTCAATACCATTTTCAGGCATCATCACTCCATTCTTCCATCCTATCTCAACTGTCCCTAATCATCATGAATGTGCATGTTGTCTGATCCTCGGTTATTGAAACATGGGGGCGCGGTAGGTGCGCTGGATAGATGTGCTGACTCGGGTCCTCTAATTCTCCCAGAGACAAGTAATTTATCCCAGCCTGCCTGGCATGATTCGGCAGTGGGTTAGTAGTGACATTTGGTTTTGGGGTGACAGATGGTGGTGGAATCACCTTGTTGTCAATGAGGTTTTGGATCTCATGTCGAAGTCTCAAACACTTGTCGATTAGGTGCCCATAGCCTTAGTGGAAGGCGCAGTATTGGGAAGCATTAAATCTTGGCGGTAGGGGATCAAGAACAGGCATGGGGTCCAATGGCTTGATGAGCCCCTTCTCGACGAGTCAATTCAGTGTGGTGGATAAAGAGATATTGAGGGGGGTAAAGACCCTTCTCGACTTTTGTTGCTGTTGGCTATTGTCTGACTATTGAAGGTTGTTCGTTGGATGGGTGAAAGGATTCAAAAGGTTTACCTTGCCCGAGCGAGTAGCTGATTGATTTTGGTTGGTTGTAAGGAAGGTCCTTCTTGGTGGTTTCTGGCTTGGCTCGACTTTTTCAACATTCTCAGACTCGATAGCATCCTCTATCTGAACCCCGGCGTCAAAAAATTACTCGAATGTGGAGAGTTGCTGCGTGATCAAGTAACGCTTTAACGGAGACTGTAGGTTCTTTATCACCATCCTTAGTTGCTCCTTTTTAAAAGGTCGATTTGTCATCTTAGCGGCCTTACACCTCCATCGGGTCAAGAAGTCAACAAAAGATTCCCTATTCTCCGTCAGGTTGTTTCGAGCTCTCGGGTAGTTACATCCAGTTGGACATTGTAACTATACTGGCTGATAAAAGCTGTTACGATGTCTTCCCAAGTTCTAGTTTTGGTACATCAAGAGAGAAACCATTTCTAGGCTGCCCTAGAAAGAGATCGGTGAAAAAGCTGAGCCTTCAACAGGTCATCAATCCCCATTGGTGACAGGATACCAATGTACATTCGGAGATGAATTTTGGAATCTCCGATTTCGTCAAATTTTTCTACGTCCAGCATTTTAAACTTTTTTGGCAATTTCGCATCTGGGAACAGGCAGAGTCGCTCTACATCGAGCATATATTTCTCAACTCCCTTGGCTTTTCTGAGGACCTTTTTCATCCTATCGATCTTCTCAATCAGTGCAGATTCTTTAAACTGTGCAGTATTTTTCACCTCAACTATCACCTGATGAGGGTTCCATGGTGGTGGTGGGACAACTTGCGGTCCATCAGAGACTTGGTTGTCATCCCAAAAGTCCTCTCTATTCTCGTTCGTGTCATCTGGTTGTCCATTCGCAACAGGGATATGGGCCTAAATTGCCCGAATCTGTGCTTGACATTGCACTTGAGCTTGGATCTGTTGCTCTACGGCTCTCTGTATATCAATAATTGCCCTCATTAGGGCTGCTAGATTTATCTCATTTTTTGCCATTTCAGCTGACTCAGTCGGCTGTTCAGATACCCTACGAAGTCTTCCTGTCATTGATCTTTCTCATATACGTATTGACTGTACTTTTCTTAACCCAATGGTAATCCCACAAAGAAACCTGGATTCCAAAAGCGAAATGACTAGTATTAGACACTCCCCGGGAAAATATTTTGACAGCAGATAGCAGATATCTCGAATTCTCAAAATAACATATCATGAACAGATAACCATGGAAGCTATAACAATGCCCCTGCTGGGCTCAGATTGACAGCATAATCAATAGGATGACTCAAAAACCACTATGATGGCTGAAAATGGGATCAACTAAAAACTAGGGAAAGGTTTACCTAGAAACGGACAGCACTCTGGCAAGAAAAAAAACTATGCTCACCGGACTGGTTCAACCTAAAAGAAAAAACGGGCAGTGTGACGGTAAAAAAATAATTCTCACAGGTATTATAAGAGTTTGAAAGAAACGAGCTTATGTCGAGAATTTGAAGAAAATGAGCCTATGTCAAGGGGAGAGAACTAATGACCCGGGAAGATTCGGAGGAGAGAGAAACCACCCTAGAAGCTAAGACAAAACACGGGCATGATGACGATAAGAAAAATCAAAAGTGATGAGAGATAAAACTCGGGTAAGAAACTGAAGAAAAAGCTAGCCTAATGCAAAGGGTAACAGAAAACCCAGGTCAAACCCGGGAAAAGAACTAGCCCAAGTTGAACAAGCAAGCCTAACAATGGCAATCAAAACATATAATAAAGAAAACACATAATCCTACTAGGGTTAGCATCACCTAATGGGGAGTTCTAAGTTCACTATATGCAAAATGCCTATTTTAGTCAATTAAAAATGGGACCTTCTGAATAGAGCCGGGTATATAACTCTCATGCAGAACAAGGTCAAATAGTACGTTCGAACTCTTTTATTGCACCTATGATAGCGTATAGTCAGTAAGGGTAATTCATCTTTCCAACAATTCCCGAAACAGATTAACGTTCAGGGCATCGAGTCGACCAAACAAAGGGGTTGAAGAACAATACATACGCATACGAAAGTGCAAATGATAAATTTTATTTAAACCAATGATGCTTTTAAGTCTAGCCCTCTTATTTGATTTGAAAATCAGTCCCCAGCAGAGTCGCTTGAAAATACTATGGCGTTGGGATATAGGGGTCATTTTGAAAAATGTTCAAAAATAAGAAATTCAAAAAATATTTAGAAAAATCTTTTAACACCTTGAAAACTGAATTTTGAAAACTCCTTTTTGTTGAAAATAGAGTTGCCACTTAGTTTTTGAGAAAAATTAAGAAAAACAAAATTGGCTACTGAACTTTAAAACGTTAACCAGATAAATAGGGTTCGGGGGGTAAGGTACGAATCAAGGAAGGTGTCTACCGTAAGGTACGAATTAGGCACCCCGTTCGTCCAACCGTAAAGTTGGTCTCTACTAATTATCATTGGTTCTTTAATACGATTTCTCAAATGCATGCAAATAAAGAAAATAAAGGCAAATAGAGAATATCCAAAATCAACTATAAAAAATACATAATATATGTACATAGCACTCTAAATCTAAACAAATAAAATTGTAAAATCTTAAGTCCTATGGCATGCAATTTCTAACTAAAAAATACATGCTACACATACCCACATGCAATATTTTTTAACAACCTAAACTAGCATAATTTAGTTAAAAAAATAAAAATATATATATACTAAAATTGTTAAAATTACCTAAATATAGATTGCAAACAAAAATAAACTAATCTATTCTATGTATAATTTTGAAAAAAATAATCAAAACATATATGTTATCAAAGCAAATTAGGTAGAAATGAGGAATGCATAAAAAAAAGATAAAATTCTACATTAAAAGAAAGCCTACTAAAAAAAAAGGAATAGGGTTTTGTAACAAAATAGAATTTAAGAATCCAAAAGAAAAAAAAAAGAATTTGACAAAAGAAAGAAATATAAAAAGATTAAAAAATACTATTAATAAGAAAATCTAACTATTCACATTTTATATTTTAAAAGTGAATTAAAAAAATAAAATAAAATAAAATAAATGAATTGAATAAAAGGGTTTTAATCTTATTAAAATGGGGAAATAGCTTGAAAGTCTTTTTGTGATTTTTGAGTTTCAAAATAAAAAATTAAAGTAAGTGCTCTGAAAAGAAAATGTAATCATAGAAAAAGAAAAAAAGAAGAAATTTTGAAAGAAAAATGAATACTAAAAAAATGCTAAATGAAATTTTTATAAAGAGAATAAAGTTAATAATAAACTATACTATTATTTAAAAGAAAAGGAGAATAGAAAATGAAAACTTGAATATTAAAGCAATGCTAATAAAAGAACATTAACCTAATATTGTAATAAAAGAAAGGAAAAAGAAATAAATTATACATTAAAAGGAAATTACAATAAGTTAAAAGAAAAAGAAATGAAACATTAATATTGAAGAAAAGAAAAGAAAATGGAATGAAATACTATTAAAAGAAAAAAGACTTAACTAAAAGAAAATAAAATCTAGAATATTAAATTAACATAAAAAGAAAAAAAAGAAAAGAAATTGAGTATTTAAATTAAATAGGTGTAATATT
The DNA here is from genome assembly GCA_034768845.1 of Heliamphora exappendiculata. Lineage (NCBI taxonomy): Eukaryota > Viridiplantae > Streptophyta > Magnoliopsida > Ericales > Sarraceniaceae > Heliamphora > Heliamphora exappendiculata. The sequence goes on from JAOTRH010053800.1 coordinate 36,815, forward strand.
AATTATTACAACCATTTTTATGTAAGTGCTTAGATTATAACGATTAACAGCATTGTAAATTGCAATTGCGAGAAATATTAGCACCATTTAATTATTTTAATTAAACTTTAATATAAATAAGCAAATAATTAAACAAGTAAGCTAAAACTTGAATTTAAACATAAATATAACAGCTAATATGTAATGCAAGAATGTAGTTGAAAGAAATAAATGAATATTAACCCGATCGCTCCAAAAAATAGAAGATGGAGCTAGAAGGATCGGGGATCCAAGCGGAATACCTGGATTGTTACGGAATCCTCAAATTGGGAAAATGTGCCCCAATGCTCCAATCCTCGGATAGTGATCCCAACTAGGGTTGTAGGATTTCGGAGATTCGGCTTATGGTATTTCGATAGGGCTTCGGCGTCGAGGCTTGGAATTACTCGGCGTTTCGGAAGAATTTCTCTTACTAAACCTCTCTCTAATTTTCTGTCCTTGAAAACGTACCAGAGGTACGGTATTTATAGAGTTTCTCAACCAATGAGATGTTGATACGTTTTTAGACACGTCAGGCTATTTGGAGTTGGCGGCCGCTACAATATGAGTTGGCGGTCGCCATGCTGGGGTTGGCGGTCGCCATGTTGAAAAATGTTCCACAAGGTTCTATTGGCGGTTGCTGCAATGGAGTTGGCGGTCGCCATGTTTGGGAATTGCTTGGACAACAAGTTATTGGTTTTGATGATTTTTGATGGTTAAGTTTTAAATTCCGAGCTTGGATCACTTCCCGAGAATCGAACTAAAGCACTTGTTTCACCTCTTTTCATAATCGGATCCACCTAAGATTGGGTGGGGTCAAATTAGGGTGTCTACAGTGCCTCCTCCCCAGCAGCCTGACGAAGAGCCCTCTCCGCCTCAAGAGCTAAGGCATCCATCGCCCCTAGTACAGTGGATAGCTGAGTGGTCGCGACCCCACTAACAGGAACACTAGAACTCATGCTGCTAAGGGCGCCCATAAAAGAACTCTCACTAGCAGAGAGACCCTGTAGTATCTTAAAGATGTCACCACCTCATCCAAGACTTCCCATGTCGATGGAATGGATGAAAAGCAAGGGAAACCTGAGGAAGCTTAAGAGAGAGTCTAAGGCTAGAGAGAGAAGCAGGGGGTGCGAATGGGCCTAACCCACGCGTCCTGAAAGTCTTGTTAGCCCTCAGTTGTCGCGGTCGCCACATTCGAAGTGCGCGACCACCAAGTATGTGAGGCATCACATGGCGACCGCCATGTCAGTTTGAAATGATAATGGCAACCGTCACCTTCTTAACAGTCACATCATGTTCTCGGCGTTTGGACCCGGCAATCGCCACCTCTGAAGTTTGTGGGCACGTGTTTTGATAGCAATCATGGTGCATTGAGGGTTTTTAATATTGTTTGGGATTTGTGTGGGTGTTTAGCTTTAAAAATAATTTTAAACCCTGTTTTTGTTTTTAATTATTTTTATGTGTTTTCTTATAAAAATAATTTTAAGCCTTGTTTTGGTTTTAATTATTTTTATTTTTGTTTTATGTGTTGTTTTACTTGAAAATAATTTAAAATCTTGTTTTGGTTTTTAATTATTTTTAGGATTAATTGAGTTTTAGTCCCATTTATAAAGTAGGTAAGAGTTTTAGTCCCGTTGCATTTTTTTTTTTGGTTTTAGTCCCTTTTCTCAAATTTTATGAATTTTTTGTCCATTATGCCTTTAATACCCGGCTTTTCATTTTGCTTTTGAATCACTTGATTATATGATGCAATATTCTCTATAGAAGGTGGTGATATCTTCAACATTTAATCAACGTGATTTTAGAATGCAACCAAATATCATAATATCTTCCATGGTAATAGAAAATCTACTAGTCCCCTTTATTTTTGGAATCAGGTACACTATTGTTATTTTGGGATAATGTCTTCTATGTTATCTTCCAGATTTTTATGGAAAATCTACTAGTCCCCCTCTGCTCGTCCTCCTCCGCCGGCTCCTCATTCTCCGTCGTTGCCCTTCCTCGTCCTCCGCTTCACCATCGCCGCTTCTAGATCAGTTTGCGTCGGCCACTTCGTGCCACCACCTCCGCTTCTCGCCATCGTCGCCGCTTCTCGCCAGCGCCGACCTTCTAGATCTATCTTTCTCTCCCTCTGATTTGTATGAGATTTGATCCGCCATCATCTCTCTAACATGATATTTTTTGTCCACCGCCACCCCTCTTCCTCTTTCTTCTTCACCAACAACAATTATTTTTTTGATACACATTCTCTATACGATCAATATGCAACTAATACAATTATCAATTGCGAATTCGGTATAGAACAATTTTCAAAGTACTTATCTGTTAAATATTGATACAATTATTAGCTGCATGTTATTATTAAATGTACACAGCTCTCCTAAACTATTGATACATTTTATCAATTTAGAACTATGTTATAAGAAGATATTACAATAAATATTTAATACTGATAAATGTATCAGTCGCATATGCGTAGTGACATAGAGTCAAAATGTATCAATAATTTATGTTCTTTACGAAAATATTTCACTAACCATTGATAAAGGTATCAGAGGTCACATATGATTTCTATGAGTTGAAACATATATCAAAACTAATGATTTATAGATTTGAAAATTTATCAAATTTATATGTATAGTGAAATAGTTTTGAAAATACATCGTTTATATGTGACTGTGTATCGTTTATATGTGTTATAACGGCGAGTAATTTCGCCCAGCACAGAGAGAGAGAGAAGTTGCTTGATTTGAGGGATACGCCATCTTTAAAAAAAAATTTAAAAAATTCAAATCATGAAAGATAATATCTTTAATAAGGGTATATTAGACATAATAAAATAATTTTGAATATGATTGAACCTAATCTATTAAAAAAATCCTATAACTAAATCTAGCATTACTATAAAAACAATGACAAAATCCAAAATTTTTCTTATTTTTATCGTGTTTTATGTGGTGTTTTCTTCTGATAAACTTAATTTTGAAGTTTTGACTCGATTTTTTAAATATTTTTATCCCATTTTCATCTCAAAATTTTAAATCTTGACACGAACTATTAATTTGTAGTGTTTTCTCTCGATAAATTTAATTTTAAAGTCTTGACTCGACTTTTTAATTATATTTATCCCGTTTTCGTTCCGAAATTTTAGGTCTTGATTCGATTTTTAATTATTTTTATCGCGTTTTCATCTCGAATTTATAGGTCTTGATTTGACCTACTAATTTTTGGTATTTTCTCCCCATATATTTAATTTTAAAGTCTTAGCTCTATTTTTTAATTATTTTTATCCCGTTTTTGTTGCGAAATTTTAGGTCTTGACTCGAGTTATTAATTTGTGATATTTTCTTCTTATATATTTAACTTTAAAGTCTCGAGCCAATTTTTTAATTATTTGTATCCCGTTTTCGTCTCGAATTTTTAGATCTTGATTTGATCTATTAATTCATGGTGTTTTCTCCCAATAAATTTAATTTTAAAGTATTAACTCCACTTTTTAAATATTTTTATTCAATTTTCGTCTTGAATTTTTTAGGTCTTGATTCGACCTATTAATTTATAATTTTCTCCCGATAAATTTAATTTTAAAGTTTTGACTCAACTTTTAATTATTTTTTATCTCATTTTCGTCCTGAATTTTTAGGTCTTAACTCGACCTTCTAATTTGTGATTTTCTCATGATAAATTTAATTTTAAAATCTTGACTGACTTTTATTTATCTTTATCCCGTTTTCGTCCTGAATTTTTAGATCTTAACTCGACTTATTAATTTGTAATTTTTTCTCAATAAATTTAATTTTAAAGTTTTGACTTGACTTTTAATTATCATTATTCTTTTTTCGTCCCAAATTTTTAGGTATTGACTCGATCTATTAATTCGTGGTGTTTTCTCACAATAAATTTAATTTTAAAGTCTTGACTCGACCTTTTAATTATTTTTATCCCTTTTTCGTCCTGAATTTTATAGGTCTTGACTCGACATATTAATTTGTAGTTTTCTCCCGACAAATTTAATTTTAAAATTTTAACTCGACTTTTAGTTATTTTTTATATCATTTTTGTCTTGAATTTTTAGGTCTTGACTCGACATATTAATTTGTGATTTTCTTCTGATAAATTTAATTTTAATGTCTTGACTCGACTTTTAATTATTTTTATCCCGTTTTCGTTCCGAATTTTTGGTCTTGACGCAACCTATTAATTTATGATTTTTTCTCGATAAATTTAACTTTAAAATCTTGACTCGACTTTTAATTATATTGGTCCCGTTTTTGTCCTAAATTTTTATATTTTGACTCGACTTATTAATTTGTGATTTTCTCCCAATAAATTTAATTTTAAAGTTTTGACTCAACTTTAATTATCTTTATTCCGTTTTCGTTCCTAATTTTTAGGTCTTGACTCGACCTATTGATTTGTGGTTTGTTCTCTATTGAGAATAATTTCAAGTCGTGACTCGACTTTTAATTATCTTTTTTCCGTTATCATTCTGAATTTTTTGGGTCTTGACATGACCTAGTTAATTCGTTATTGTTTTCCGATTAAGATGATTTCTAGGATCTTGAGCCGATCGTTTTAATTATATTATCTCTAACTGAGTTCTTAGATCTTGACTCGATTTGTTACTTGTTTGATTGATTATGTCCTCTTTAGATTTTGACTCGATCTTTAGGGTATTGTTTGATCATACTAGTGTTTACATCATGTTAATTTCTATATCATATTTAGTATTTTACATTTGTGCATTTGTCCTAAGAACTACGTTTTGGCCTAATTCCTAGCAAAGGGGTACGTAGACAGTTCGATAAAAATTCGAATACAACCAAAATCATATACATGCTTGTGTGTTTGTGTCCTAAGATTGACGGTTCGATCAAATGGATGTTGTTTCTAAATTTTTGATATAACTCGTATTATACGTTGCTATGCAAGCTATATTAAATAGGGACAACTGTAGACACCCCAATTTGATCCCACCTAATCTTAGGTTGGTTTGGATGTTTTTTATGATGAAATCAAGTGGAATGGTACTTCAGAACGATCCTCAAAAAATGATCTAAGCTCAATATTCAAACCAGATGATCAAATCCCTCAAACCCTTGAATTTCCAACTTCAGACCTTAGGCTGCCATCTTTAAACCTTGGGGTCGCCAACTTCATTATGGTGACCGCCATATGAATCTCTTAGAAACCCTAAGAAAGATAGTGACTGCCACATTTGGACCTTGGGGTCGCCAACCCTGTTGTGGCTACTACTTGAAGAAATTCTTAGAAACTTGATATTTGTGGTGGCAGCCAACTCCATACATGGCAATCGCCAATTCCAAAAACCCAGACATGTTCCAAAAATATGTCAGTATCTCATTAGTTGATAACTCTATAAATACCGTACATCTTGTACGATTGAAGAGGACAATTTTGATATCGGAGTTTTGACGAGTCGGAAGGTAATAGATTTTGAGAACTGACACTCTGCCGAAGTACTGAGAGGATGACCACCGACACCAATATTCTGCTGAATTCTTGATTCATCAACTTGGATTTGAGCATTACCTGAGGATTTGACTATTGATCACTCTTCCCCAACTTAAGGATTCACCCGAATTGTAGTAATTAAGGTATTCTGCTTTGAACTTCGACGTTTCTCTCTCCATTTCATTTATTTTGGGGAGGCCAGGTTATTATTTGAACACTAGATTCATACTTGTTCTCCAATTTTATATTTAATTGGCAATCATGGTTATTTAAGTCAAAAGTATGTTTTATCTTAAAATTTTGCTTAATAATGGGTTACTCGTATGCCTGCCATAGTTTTTATTAAAGAGAATTAAACTAAATTTTATTTTGTTGGTTAGATTCTGTAACGTGTCATAAGTACATTATCATTATTGTACACTTTTCACTAGAATTCAGTAATGGTGTTTACTTTTTTTTTGCGGCGTAGTTTGCAATACTACGTTTGTAATATATTTGGCATCGACATAATTGTGGACACAATAATCAATGTTGCTATATGGTTGCTATAATCGTTTTCTTAGTATGTTGTTTTAATTCTAGAAACATATTTTGTTATTTAAATATTGTATTTAGTAATGTGTAAGGTTTAATATTCTACGTTAATATATTAACATGTGTAGAAATTAGAATTCTTTTAGGTTCATTTTCTGTATTCATCCTATATGATCTTTATCATAAATTTTATTTGCGTATTTCTAACATGTTTAGGTTTTCTTTGTTTCTATACTATTGTCGATACCATGCGGTTTGTTTTATGTATCATTTAGTTAGAATTTGCATATTATAGGATTTTAAAAAAAAATTTATACTTGTTTTGTTTGGTGTTCTGTATACATATGTTGTGTATTTTTCTTACTTGATTTTGAACGTTTTCTCTTTACCTCTATTTTCTGTATTTGTATATATTTAAAAATTTTAATTAAGAACCAATGATGATTAGTAGAGGCCAACCTCACAGTTGGGCGAATGAAGTGCCTAACATCTTCCCCAGTTCGTACTTTAGCCCATAAACCCTTATTTTATCTTGTTACCGTTTTAAAGATCAATGACTCATTTTGTTTTCCTTATTTTTTTTCAAAAAATAAGTGGCGATTCAATTTTTCACAAAAAAGGTTTTCACAATTCGATTTTCAAGGTGTTAAAATATTTTTTAAATAATTTTTTAAAATTTTCTTATTTTTGAAATAAAATCTTAAATTCCGGTGCCACACCTTGCCATCGCTTTGCTGCTATCTGTATTTGGGAGAGATTGGGGGGAGGGAGATATCGCAGAAGATGAAGATGGCGTAAAGAGAAAGAGAGAGAAAGTAAGATATAAATGGGTATATCTGTCTGGTTGTCTAACAATTTTAAAAAAATGAACCTGCTGAAATATTCTATTATTGATTGGAATTTATTCTATAATAGCTCTCTAATATAGTATTAATAATTAATTATTTCTATTTTATTTTCAACTAAATATTATTTGATATAAATAACATTACGCTAATAATTCAAATACTAATACTCTAAGAGCGTGATTAATTGACTCGATTAGACATGAAATTGAATTATATATCTCAAGAGATTATATTTTTCTTATTTGAATTCAACAAGTGATAGAAAATTTTTGCAACAATTGAATTGCTAATTTCAAAATATGTAGGATTTACAAGGTTTAAGAAAATATGCTATCACTAATACATTCATTACTAGTTCTATAAAATTAGTTATAAAATAAAATTATATATCTCTTTATTATTTATTTAACTAATTAAACATAGCTTAACTACTAAATAATTCGAATAAATTAATTATTCTATAAAAATAATATTTCAAACAAACCGGTTTTTGAACTTGATTTATCGAATCCTAACAATTTTTTTTTGAACAACTAGCCGCGAATCAACTTGCCGGAGAATAACTAATATCACGAGAATAACTAATATCACATTCTTCCCCTCTCTCCATCCATGAACACGGTTCATTGAGAAAATCACCATACCAGTATGGCATCAGCGCCGTCCAAGCTTTACACAGGTCACCTCCTTTATATATATACATTTCTATTTGTGGGTCTGTATCTGATTTTTTTCATATTGGTTTCTGTAATTGCAGATGATGTTAGTCTTCTCATGGTCTTACTCGACACAAACCCTTTCTTCTGGAGCGCAGCCAACGCCGCCTCTCTCTCCTTCCCGAAGTTTCTCTCACATGTAAGTCCAAAACCCTAACTTATTCTCTGAAAAGAGTACCGAATTTACGAATTAGTCGAGATTCTGATCTTCAGAATTTTACACAGGTCCTCGCGTTCTTGAACTCTGTTCTCCTTCTGAATCAACTCAACCAAGTTGTGGTGATCGCCACCGGCTTCAGCACCTGCGACTACGTTTACGATTCGGCCGCGGAGGGGGTGCCGCCGAATCAGAGGGCGGAGTGTTTGTTGCAGAAACTGGAGGAGTTTGTGGTTAAAGATGAGCAACTGAGCAAGGAAGACTCAGTAGATGGGATTAGGTCTTCCCTGCTATCTGGGTCTTTGTCAATGGCCCTTTGTTGTATCCTTGGCGTTTTTGTTTTTTTGAGTTTTTAAAAATAAAAATTGTTATTAAAATTGTAGTTTGATTTAATTTGTTGAAATAGATATTCAGCGGGTGTTTCGGTCAGGTCCACTTCATCCGCATCCCCGAGTGAGTGTCTTGTGTTTATATGCATAGTTGAACAAGTATGCTGACTGATGTTATTTGCATTGATTGTTCCATTATTGTCTGATTATGTTCTTGTTGGGAAATTAGAATCCTGTTGTAGGTCCTCGATTTTTCAATGGCCACACTATTATCAATGCCTTTAGGGTAATATTTTCCGCTCAAACCTCTTTAATGTGGATAAACTATCAATTTGTAACCAAGCAATCTCCGTCAATTTCGAAATGTGGTTGTAAGATCACAAAATGAAAGTTCAAAACAAAAAATAGAGGCGACACTTTTAAGGTCTGAGAACCTATAACATGCAACGACTTGTTAGATTAAGCTTAGTATTTTTATCCCCACAGAATGAATTCAGAGGCTAAGTTATCGAGTGGAAATGTGTTAGGCATCCCAGTAGAATTCCACCAACAGAGTCCCAGGTGATATTATTACTTAGATTTGTTTTCAAGTCCTGTCTCTGTGAATGTAATTGTTTTATGTCTTTTAATGCCGTATTCGTTATTTAATTTAGTCTTATTTCTCTGTTACTTCGGATGGATATATTTATGTAATGAAATTACTGACATGATGGCAGATATTGTGTTTGCATGGATCCCCAGATGGACCTGAACAGTATGTATTGATGTTCTGCATTGTCCATAAATTTTTCTTTATGATATTTTACTCTGACAAGTTCTCTTCTTCACAGATATGTTGCAATCATGAATGCAATATTCTCAGCTCAGCGATCAATGGTATTTTGTGCTGTAGACCTGTGGGGTTTTTTCCCCTCCGTTTACTTTTATCAATTTCTTTTACGTGGAGGAGAAAACTCTGTTTTTTCTTTTTTTTATTTATTTAAGTGCTGATGCCTAGGTTATCATTTGATTGTACCATGTATTACGGAATTCAGGGGATTTGTCTTTCCCAAGTTTTATTGACAAAACTCTTGTTGGTGAACTAGAAAACCTAGATTGTCTCTATGGTTTCCTTTTTATTCGGCACATCTTTGTCCCTACTATCAATTACTACTGCTGCTCCGATCCCCACAATTATTCCACCAGGCAAACAGTTAAACTTGGGTGTGTCATCAACTTGAAATAAGTTTGGAAAAATGTTATATATAATCGCAAACTGTGTAGTCTAGGTTTAGTGTGGCCAAATGCTAAAGCAATAAACTGCGTTATTATCCAACATTTGCATTAAAAATCTTGATTGCGGAATTCTGGCCATTAAGTTAGGAAGTTCCTTATGTTTGGACTACTTCTTCTTGAAACCCTACACATGTGCGATTCCATCTAAAACATAGAACAGAGATTTTGAGTGAATGTTATGTTGGCATATAAAATTCCTTTTACTATTTTTGCCTTCTCTTGTATTAGAAGTATTATTAGCCTTCCAAATAAATTTTTAGACTAAACGAGTTTGTGGCCATACCAGAGTTGTTCTGAATGCTTGCTGCGACAAAAGAATCTGAAAGTTGCTAGTACTAAAACATTTTACGGTGTGCTTCTTGGGTAATTGTCATGAATAGCATCGAGTTACATCATTGTGAAATGTTTTAATGATTCATCTATTTAAAGTTGTTGATTGCATGGTTCCTGTGTATGATCATGCAATATATAGGCGCATTGTATGTAATTGTTTATATTATTGTTCAAACTGTTTGTATCATTGATAACATTCCTCAGCTCTTGTCGTCGAGAGTTGAAAATTGTCTAAATATGAATGCTTTGCAATTGATCATGTTTTTTTAAAAGAATGAAGGTTATCTTAAATTTGCCATAATTCTTGCAGTCGGTCAACACGTTTGAAATATACCTAAATGTTCAGTTTGCTTCCTATTGCAGCTTCCCATTGATTCTTGTGTATTAGGTGTGCATCATTCTGCTTTCCTTCAGCAGGTAGCACATATTTTTCGTTTTTGCATATTACGGTTGTCAAATTTATTACATCATTGGCAGGTGTTTTTCATTGATTTTTACTGGTTGGATAGTGATCCATATTTCTGCAACAGGCTTCCTACATAACTGGGGGTGTTTATTTGAAGCCTCAACAACTAGATGGGCTTTTTCAGTATCTCTCGGTAGGTTTTCAACTTAATTGGGCTATGTGGAAGTGATTTAGTGTTGCGTTTTTTTTTTCATCCGATATTATTCATGGTCACTTGAGCGACTTGCACTTCATTTCTTATATCTGCAATTTATCTACTATGGCCGTCTTTATAAGCTGGGCCTGAGTATTTTTCTATTATTGACTTAAGTCACATAGTAGATGCTTACATTTAGTGTATCATGTTATTTATTTTCTCCCGTTGTGGCTGTCCCCCATATTTTTTAGTTCTTCTTTTCAATTGTACTATTGTATACTCAATGCACAAGGCAGCCTACGGTTGGGTCTGGGAGGTACTATTTGAAAAAATTCTTGCAAAGCCTGGTTGGGAACTTCAGCTCAGAAAGCGCCACAAGTTCTCTAGTTTTTTATTTTTAAAAGATTCTTTCCCATTTAAACTGTTGTCAGTGATGATCATATCCCTGGTAAGAATATTGCTGACTAAAATTTTGCATGGGTCACCAATCCAGCAAAGAGCAGGTTGGTTCAATTCATTTGTGAATGATTTTGGTTCTGTAGACTACGTTTAGATATGCTTTAAGAAACAAAGACACTTCGAGAAGGTGGCGTGTTTGTGTCGGCACTTGTTGGACATCAGACACTTGTTCAAACGAGTTCTTCTTCATATTTTATTATTTAGAGAATCGGACCTGCTTCAGACATTTAGGAACAACAATTGCATCACTTAGAAGTAAATGAAATGTATTACAAGTTTCGAAAAATAAACTTGAACTTGGGATAAAATGCTCTAATAAGCACAACGTAGAATTGTAGTTATTAGGCTTAAATTTTAGGAATTTTGTGTTAGATGGTATATGCATTCTATAATTTAGGTTGAACATTCTTTTTTGGGGTTAAATGATGTATGCATTATTTTATCATTTTTGTTGGATTGCACTTGTTATGTAAATGATATGTTGATGTATTAGTTCAGGAATAAATGCAGATGGGTAGTTTTAGCTAGTCTCGTGGTGTATATATATAAATATAGATATATATACATATACTTTTGAATGAAATATTCATATATACGAGTATATGACATATAATAAATATATAAAATATTTTTTTAATGTGTCACAGGCATGCCTTATCTTGCATTTTTTCCCAAAAATTTTAGATTTGGTTTGCCAGTGTTGTGTTGCTTGTTCGTATCTGTGCTATTTAGGGTTAGGGTATACTCTTGGGCCCCTTCTATTTCAATATTTTGTTATACACCATTTGGAAATGTGGAACGAGGGTTGAAATGGCATGTCTGGCTTCGCCTTCTGGCTAACCATGGTGGCATTAGAAATGAATCGTGTTCTTTCTATATTTCATCTTCTTTTCTTTTGGGTTTCATTTGCATCTATTTTGCCTTGTAAATGGAACTTTTTTCTCAAAATCATACCATGTTGGGCATTCAGTCTAGGGTAGATAACTAGATATAGTCAGATGGATTCATTGTCGTTGAAAACATTGTCATCAGTCAACTATTGTGAGTATTGTGGTAATTATGTGTGTATGTACAGGTATATAATTTTGTGAAGATTACATTGGCCTTCCCTGAGATTTTGGATTCAGGAAGGGAAACCCCCCATGTTTCAAAAATAGCATGGTAGCGTTCTTGTAGCATGTTGGTAAATTTGCATGGAATTAGTAATTTAAAGATAGGGAAAGTTTCCTTGTCAAATATGACTTCATCCCACCCTCTCCTCGTCATGTTTTTGCTATAAAACCCATTGCAGTTACACCACTCATCCATTTGCATCTCATGAAAGTTGATTTTGTCCCCAATCAAGGCTACACCACAGGCCTGCAACTATTAACATGTGATTAAGCCCCTGTTAAAAAGCACCCACTCTCTCTCTCTCTCTCTCTCTCTATTTTCTCTCCAGTTATTTCTCTCTGTAGATTGTCTTTCTAAATCCACTTTTCTCCATCAACTGAATCACTTTCTAGAACTCTCTTTCACCATCTAAAAGGATGTGGCAGCTCCTATTTGCTGCAGAAATCTGTACCCAATGCTCTATATTTTGCTTGTGTTATGCATTTTATTGCTGTGAAGTCATGCAGAATTGAGAGGAACTTACAGGGTTTTACCCAATGATATCAAACCCAACTGGGGCTCAGATATTACTACTGCTTTCCAATACGCAGCCCTGAATATGATATTTTTATGTAGAAAAAAATGATCGAGTGCTTGTCTAGGTGAGAACTAGAGGTGCTGTGTTCTAATTGTTGTTTGGACTAGTCTCAGGTGTGGAGGGTAGACCACTGTAGTGCTGTGATAGGCTTTGCTTATTCATGGTTTGGCGTGTTGTGTTAGCATGTGAGTACTCTTTTCATGGGTGAGTCCTGAATTCCTTATCCTACTCATGTAGTATGATGCGTTACGCACATTTTGCTTTTGAGTGTGTGCATGTTATTCTGTAACGAGGCTATGTTATCATATTAAAGACCTGTTTGATGCTATTTATGAAGTTCTTGCTATTTTGTAATTTCTATGAGTTACCGTTATGTGCTTTTATTCAACAACCCAAACTCATGATGCAGAAATCTTGTTATTGCAATCACTATTGGGGTCTCTGTAGCGAAGCCATTGTTGGTTTCCATCCACCACCCCATCGCCGCTTAATGAAACTTTGTTTGAAGAAAAAGAATGCGGAGTATATTTAAAAATTGAAATTGCAGTTTGGATTCTAGGCTATGAAGCATGGATACTTCGAAATAGACCTCGTATACGTATCGGATATGTATCAAATATGAATATGTGCCTGATACAGTATGATACGTATTCGATACGGCAAATAAGTGTCCAATATGTTTTTTTAGTTCTTTTTGAATTTCGGATACGACTCGAATACGTGGGGCATGCAGGAGGATACGCGAGGGATATACGGGGGATATATGAAGGATACAATGGGGATACGCGAGACTCCAACTTTTATATTTTTTATGGGGTATTTTTTTCTTTTACTTTTTTAATTTTTCATATGTTTTATTATGTTAGCTCCAATACGTGATAAAATTGTGATTTATTCTTCCTGGTTGGTTGGTTCAACATTCCATCTTAATGTTCTAAATAATTGTCATAGATTGAATGCTCGATTGTAATAACGAGATAAATTTTCTCCTACTTTTGGTTTTATTTTTATAAATAATACAATACTAAAAATCGTAAAAATAATATTTTTACAAACATATTCTTGATGTATCCGTATTCTACCTTTTTGAATTTTTCTGTATCGCCACATCGACGTCTTGAGTGACTAAGAGCCTTGATCCAACACCAGGTGCAGTCGCAATCCGCAGATCCATATCGCATATGTACTCTGTATCCGTATCCATGCTTTTTAGATTCTAGGTCATAACATGTAAAATAATAATAATATGAAAGTTTGAATTTCAGGTCACAAAGATGCACCCCATGTGTTTACCTAGTAAACACGGAAAGTTAACAATTAATAATGACAACTTTGATTGTTTGACTCCAATCTTAAGGGCATAAATGAGAATGCAACCCTGTTTTCTGCATTTGAAGACAAAAAATGTCATTTAATGCAGCCAACTACGCCACCGTTCAATTTCCTGATGGCAGGGGGGTTCCTGCCAGTTTTCACAATCTTCCTGTGTTATATAGGTACACATAAAACATTGTCAGCCAAAATTTAAATAAACAGTACAAAAAACTATCTAAGTTATATCGTAAAATGTATAGATGAGGTTGATCCTAGTGATTAGATGCAATCACAATGGTTATGGAATCATTAATTAGCCTATCATGTCAGTCAGAGTTTGCATCACCCATCAAATATAAGAAAAATGTATGTCTTCACCTTGAAGTGGTAATTCAACTGTGTGTGTTTTACGCTCCCTGTAAGAGGCGAGGTGCTCAATCAGTTGTCCTTGAAGAAAAGGGTTAATTGTAGTAGGTAGAAGATTCGTCCTTATTTATTCTATTTTTCTGGAAGAGTTTATTTATACAGTATCTTCAATCGATAGATACTTGAGATTATTTATCTTAGGATATTTCAGAAAACTAGATTTTCAGCGCAGAGGCATTTTACTGCTCTGGCATTGATCTCTGTAGTTCATATCCTCTGTTTTAGTGCATATGTTGGTTTTTGTGTTTTTCTTTCCTACATTACTCATTTCCTGTTATTGTGTTACCTCTGTACTGTAGTCTCTCTATACATATCATTAAGTTCATCGATGTATTACCAGAAGAAAAAGATACTCTTCAGTGAGTTGCCCTTCCCACAATGTTAGTTCTTTGGGAATTCCAACTTTTTGAGGGTACGTAATTCCATGCATTGAAATTTGAATAAAAATCAAATCAAAGGGCATGATTTCCATTATTGCCACTTTATATGCACTCGTAAAATAGCCATTTATAAGGGACGGTTTTCGAAGATTATAAATTTTTATCCTTTGACTTATCAAATAGAGCGGTGCTACCCTTACACAAAAAACTTATCGAAAAATTTGACCGAATCAAGCTTTAGTAAGCAACCCAATTACTTCCGTGCTACCCTTAGCTTCATTTTTAGGCACTGTGTGGAATTTTGTTTTTTATTTTTTGTTTTTTCCTCCTTTTTTATTTTTTTATTTTTTCAATCGGTTTAAATTTTTAAATTTTTTGTTTTTTCGTGTTGAAATATTAGATTTAGATTGATTAGAATATTGGATTGATTAGATTGATTTTGATTTGATTATATTGTATCTCTTTTATTGTTTATCCCTATTCGCCTATAAATACACCATATATTGTACAGTTTGAAATATACAGAAATATACAATTATTTTCTCTTCTCAATTTCTTCATGGTATCAAAGCAAGGTTCTTGGGGCCTGTATAACGTTCCAGCAGCGCAGCCCACAGCCCACAGCGCTGCCGCCCTCGCCGCCGCTGCTGCACACTCGTCGTCGCCCTCGCTGCCGCTGCTGCACACTCGCCGGCACCGCTGCACACTTACCGTCGCCCTCGCCGCCGTGTGACTCGCGTTACCAGCTGACGCGTCTGTAGATCGTTCCAGCAGCGCAGCCCACAGCGTCGCCGCCCTC
>JAOTRH010053811.1:0-19142 GCA_034768845.1 Heliamphora exappendiculata
TTCCTGTTATTTCATTCTCTGTAAATTTCAGATTTATGTAATTTGTTGAAAGCTTAATAAAGATGTATTTTCTGAATTCCCGCGCATGTATTTTATGTCGGCGTTGGGTATTCTCCCAACAACTAGTTCATCTAGTAATTCAGCTCTTTAAGTGCTTGATGCCTCGGTTGGATTGTCCAACAATCCAACTGTTCTTGGGTCAATTAGAATACCTAGCAACTCTGTTGAATAGGTTGTCTACCCATTTGGGTTGTTTATGATCTGCACTTCGCTTTCTCATGCGATTATCATTTGATTAGAATCTTGTGTTTTGTGATTTCATGTGTTTATTGAGCGGCACTCTCTTAAAAAATTAGTTGAAGAGAACAATGTAAAACAGATCTAAGTTAAAAATTAAATCAACTAAAATCAATGACCACTTTTTTAGAGCTCAGTGTTCTATCAATGTTTAAGCTTTTCTCTTCATCTCTTCTTTTGGAAACTTAGAGCATCTTATTCCACTGCTTGCCCTCATTGACATGCCCGGCCACTTGACTAAGCTAGTCATGATATATGCTTAGCTTGGTTAACTCGGCTCCTTATGATTTGTTCGGTTCAACCACTCAGTACGACCATTTATCCTCTATGATTGTCAGCCATTCTGGTTGGAAAAATATATTCATATCAACTCAAATTTTATGTTGTTTATTTTTTTAAAATAATTTATTCATATTTTAATTAATTTTTTTAACTTTTTAAGGACGATTTATAAAGACAATTCATAAAGTTAAAAATTTTAATCAAAATATTTAAAAAATACAAAATTAAATAAAATCTCAAAAAATATCTCAAACTGGCGTCACTATTACTTGCTTATAAATTTCTGCGACATATGCACTGAAGTTATTAATTGTTCATGCAAAGACAAAATAGAGACGATTTATAGAAGAGGCAATAGTTGGTTCAATGAAATTTGATACATCGTTTTCCAAGAGCACTAAGTCCCCCACATATTCATCTCTATTCGTCAGTTTGCAGATTGTTTTATACAAAATAGATGGCATTTAAAAAAAATTTAAAAAAATAAAGAAGATAAATTTACTTGCTTCTGAAATTGAACGATGTCAATATATGAATTCAATCTCGAGTATAGATCATTACCACATCACGAGGTCTAAAGGGACTATTGTTTTAGTTGGGCTCACTCAGTCGAGGTAAAACTTGAAGAGGATCAAATAAAAATTTATCCAAATTCTAAAAGAGCTCGGGACAGAGGAGCTAAGTTCACAGTTATTGAGAATTTATAAGCTGAGCTTTGTGAATCGTGCACTTAAGTTTGATATATAGATATCGTCGAATAAAAATTTCTTGACTATATTCGTTAATACAAAAGAGAAGGCAAAATGAGGATTATCGACGATACAAAAAGACTATTCTACACAATCATCATTTTAGCTATAGTTTTAGGACTGAGTTGATTCACCAGACAAAATACATAATGAGGATAAAAGTCAAATTATTGGCTCATCTATAAAAGAATGGAGATTTTCCACTATCATGTACATATGCATACGCTATTGAGAACCAAAAATTTTGTTCATTTACTTTTTCACTTTTGAGTCTCTATTGATTTGAACGTCGGAGTGCTCACTAGTCTAGTTGCCAATCAACAACACTAATCCTTTTGTTTGTATAGAAAGAGATTAATGATTGGTTGTTCATCTAGTGAGCTGCTAAGTAATGATAGGACCAGATATCCCAATTGCGACCACCTACAAAAATATTATGTAATATTATTTTGTAAAATCTATAATTAGCAAATAAAAAAATAATGAGTGTGACATCAACACAACAATAAATCGAATACAGGGTGTGTTGTGGCTTAAAATGACAACACGCTGTTGTGCTTTGGATTGATATGGATTCGGAATATATTTTTATAATCGATTTTGTTCACTATGTAAAACTTGTCGAGTTTGTTACATATACGAAAAATCAAGTTAATTCAATATTTGTAGTTATGCGATCTGTAAACTTTTGTTTAACTATTTTTTGAAAAATTTATATTTATTTGTAACTTAATGTAATTTATCTACGATGCTGCAAATATTAAATTAATTTAATTTTATATATAAATAATAAATTTTAATAAAATTTATATAATGAACAATCATAAAAATAAATTTCAAAATCATGTCAATCGAAGGGACAACAGTCCGTATTTGATATAAATGCCATGGTTTCCCATATTGGACATTCTTTAAATAGATAGTCTCTGTGAAGAAGTATGGACGAAATTTATGGAAGGCACATGGGATTGATTATCTTGGAAAAAGTTAAAAAATGAGAGGGAGAATGGAGGAACAAATATTCAATATTTTGAAATAATGTTTTATTTAAATTATTAGATGATATATCTTTATATGCTATTATTTATATTATAATTTATAATTTTTTATCGAGAATATTATTTTTTTGTCTAAATAACATACTATAATTTATAAATGCTTAATAGAAAATTATTATGTTTTTAAAAATATCCATGTTAAGTATGCTTAATTAAGGACAAGTGACGTCTCAAGAGAAGGGTAGCGATTAAAATAAATTACATACTTAAATAGTAGGACAGACATGTTCAAGTAGTGAAGAGTTAATACCGGTTGCAGGAAATTATTTATAGAGTTTATTTATTATAAATATTAGTATGGTAAGCGTTGAAAGAGCCACACACAACTTGGCAGACTGTTTTTATTTATTTTTATTTTTTATTTACTTTTCTTGTAATTTTTTTTTCAAGTCCATAAGAATAGTTTGTAGCTTTTATAATTGGTTCTCTATCAAAGTAATAAAATTTATTTTTATTGGTTTTCATCGCATTCTATATGATTTTTTTGGCAAAATCTTGAAATAAGACAAATGACCGAGAGCAATCGCTTGATACGTTGAATAATTTTTTCTTTCGAATGAAATTATTTTGTTTTTGCTTAACAATTTTTTAGCACGCCCGGTGGGATATCGTATTAAGTCAGAAGAAATGGAGATAAAGGTAGCAATAAGAAGATCTATGAATGACCCTGAATATAAAGCAGCATATGTGTCAGTAGTCTCCACAAGCAACAACAGGTATGTTATTATCCTTCTTATGTGGTGTATCCTTCTTCAATTCCTATATATTATAATTTTCATTAAAATGTATATCATTCCTCATTATCAGTATATTATGATTATCTGTACGAGGTGTACCCGTCTCCACTATCGATTGATCCTTATATGATTGAACAACCTAACTCACAGTTTGATCCTTATAAATTTGAACAACTTAAACCATAAGTTGATACTTGTAGAATTGAACAACATGTATAATAGATTCAACAATCTGTAAAAATTTCTCTCGTAATTGACCAACAAATAATGGTCAATAGAAAAAAAAATGAAAGTGTTGAATATATGTATGATCAAGGCCTTTGAATGGTTGTGGGGTAACTTTATAAGTGAATAATAACTGAATTAAATTTTATTTTATCAAATTATAACGCCAAAGAATGACGATAAAAAAAAAAAATCTAATTGTCTCAATGAGGTTAATTCGATAGAGAGCAAAATGGCTAAATAGGCTACGGTGAAAGTACTAGGCCTGTTTATTGATTGCTATATATATATATATATATATCTCGATAAAAGATTGCAGAAAATATCAACAGAGTAACTATAAGATCCAGTGGTACCCCAAACTTTACCAGCGTGGGGGGATCGTAGTCTGTGAGGAACACGCAGCACACTAATTAAAATGGTTTTGACTTATAAGAGGTAATTCTTGCTTTGCATGAAAAACCATAGGCATTGTTAGGTAGTTTTGCCCAGGATTGTTAAAATTCATTTCCCTAGATATTTCTTAAAAATTTACTCTTGAAACCAAAGGGCAATGCAATTTATGTTATTTTCGACGGGGTTGTTTCGATCATCTCTTAGTTGCTGATAAATTACAGATTTGCGAAGAACGATGAAGATATGTGAATGGAGATTGAGTAGCTTTCCTCCAGCGCTAGTGTTCAAAAGAGGGTTGATCTTTTGGTTTTTGCTCTTGGTAAACAAATTTTCTTCCTTGATGGAATGACAGATGATGGTTTGAGGATGATGATAAAGATAAAATAGTAAGGCCTGTTTGGGAAAAGAAATTTTTAGTTTTGAAGTTAGGATACATTTCTGTACAAAGGCCCATGATTTTGGCAAAAATAATAAATAAAAAAAAAAAAAAAGCAGTCAAGCACGAACACGCAAGCTGGCAACCACATTTGGCTGATTGCTTATAACAAGAGGCATGTTTGGTAGCACTTAAAGTTTTAGATTGCAATAATTTTCCAATAATTGCCCATGTCAGCTCCGTTTTGAGCATAATTTGATCCAATAGATTGGAAATCCAATTTTGTAGTTTTTTTTATTTTAAAAAAAATTATTAGAATTCAAGCTATTTTTGGTTATTAAAAATTCGACTTTGATTAATTTAGCCATTTATTACTATTAAAAATTTGAATTTGGTGTAATATTACAATTTTTTAAAAATTCATCAGATCTTATTCTTCAAAAGTTGGAGGACATTTGTTTACACCATAATTTATAATTTTCTATCAAGAATATTATTTTTTTGTCCAAATAGCCTAATATATTTTATAAAGACTTAATAGAAAATAATTATATATTTTAAATGTCCATATTAAGTATACTTAACTAATGACAATTAGCGTCTCAAAAAAATGCTAGCGGTTAAAAGAAATTGCATGCTTAAATAGTGGGAGAGATATTCAAGTAGCGGGGAGTTAATGGTGGTTGCAAGAAGTTATTTATGAAATTTTTTTATAAATATTAGTATGGTAATCGTTGAAAGAGGCTACACACAACGTGGCAGATTGCCTCTATTTTTTTTAAATATTTTATTTACTTTCTTTGTAATTTTCTTTTTAATTTTTATCATTAAAATAATAAAAATTCGATTTTATTGATTTTTATCGCATTTTCTATTATTTTTCTGACAAACTCTTAAAATAAGACAAATGACCTAGAGTAATCGCTTGATACGTTGAAGAATTTTCTCTCTCGAATGAGATTATTTTATTTTTAGTTAACAGTTATATAAAATAATAACAAAAAAATAACTAATTAGGTCTCGAGCTTCGACGGTGCCTGGCAAAAGAAGTAGGAGCCGTTGAAGTTGCTGATGATGAACTGCCCAAATTGACCCACATGTCGCCTAACAAATAACTAAATAGCCGTTACGATTAGATGAAAGACGTTCATTTAAGTAGCAATGCCTTGTTCTGGTAAATGATAGAGACAATTTGACTGACTACCATTCTTAAGGTAGCGCGCGACCTTAGAAATAAAGGAAAAGTGATGAGTACAGAGAAGAACCCAATAGTCAAGAGACTAAGGGAGGGTCATCATGCATAATGAAGATTGGTTTTAGATATGATTAAGCGTATGTGGGTTGTTTGATTATGATGTTTGCTTTCATTCGGATTGGCAGTCATAGGCAAGGCAATAAATGGATTAGATCTTACATAGGGCTTGTCTGGTATTGGCACCCGGGCTTAATAGCATTAGCTAGCTCATGGACCATCAGGTCGTCCAATTATGATGTATTTTCACTTGGGTCGTTAGTCATGGACCG
This sequence comes from Heliamphora exappendiculata, assembly GCA_034768845.1. Classification (NCBI taxonomy): domain Eukaryota; kingdom Viridiplantae; phylum Streptophyta; class Magnoliopsida; order Ericales; family Sarraceniaceae; genus Heliamphora; species Heliamphora exappendiculata. Next base: position 5,645 of record JAOTRH010053811.1, read on the forward strand.
GTAAAGAAATGGATTTAGATCTTACCACATGGCTTGCTTCATATTGGCACTCAGACATAATGGCATTGCCCAGTACTTCCATGAAAGACTGAACCCAAAAAGACGAAGCCCTGTGAATAAAACTGCGTTTAATTTTAAAAATATATTCATAGCTTTTTTTTTACTAAAAGCATTTAAAGTTATTTGGCTTAAAGTTACTTAAAGCTACTCGACTTCTCATCTTTTAATTTAAAGCTCTTTAAAGTCAATTTAAAGAAAATAAATTTTTGGTACTTAAATCACTAAAACAAGTTATAAAACGAACTTTTTATTTTTTTTAACTTAAATTGATTTTAATTAAAAAAAATATAATTTTAAATCGAGTTACCAAACGAGATTCAAAGAGACTAAGTGAGAACCAAACTTGGGGAGGATCTCAATAAGATACTTAAGGAGGCATTCTTCCATTCTTGTTTGCGCTAAGAAATTGTTCGCTTTGTAACATCGTAACACACAAAGTTTTGTTCTTCTACAAAAGATCTCTCAATGTGAAGTTTGCTTTGTAAGACGAGTCTAAAAACCATAATTGAACAATGTAGGATTAATATTTCTTACAGCATCTCCAATAGAAATTGCTAAACTTGCTCCTTAACTATTTTAGGATGGGAGGTGCTAAATTTTGCATTCCCCTGGGCTCTCTGTTGTGCACTCCAATGTGGAGTGTGTTGAATGGCTTTCCATTTATGGAGAGCTTCTTAGAAATTTTAGGAGTAAAAAATGATCAAAAAACTTATTCTTTAAAACAAACTAATTCTAAAAAAATTCATAGAACTCATTTTCTAAATTTTAATTGTATTAATTAAATTATAATAATTAGTTGGGTAAATTACAGCTATACCCTTTGCATAACATAGATATATCACTGTTTTCCTCATTATTATCTAAAATACTATTATCACCCTTTTTAATTAACACTATTAATTAAATAATAAAATAACTACATTACCCTTATTTTAGCCAGCCTTCAACTCAGCCCCCCAGCATCCCACCCGACGCCTGACCCAGTAATCTAGCCCCTTCTTCTTCTCCCACATCAGCCTCCATTACCACCCAACTCTAACTCATATTCTCCCACTCCAGCCTCACTCGCCTCCATCACCACGTTTCCGTCTAAGCTATCATCAGTCGAAAGATGCCACCACCGTCGCATCTTTGTCGAAGCTATAATCATTATTCGGAGACCATCACAGTCAAAGCTGCCATCACCATTTGAAGACGACATAACAGTTGAAAGAGCATTTGAAAACGGGCCTGTGTTTTTAAATTTTTTTAAGTGGTTATGGATCCTTAAAACAAAGAGCATTGTTGAGAGTTTACGAACAAAAAAAAGAATTTCATATTGAAAAAAAAGAGTACAGTGACGTGTATGATAAACAGACTCCTGATCACTTGGATTCTCATTTCATTTTAGGATGATTAATTGGTAAACGCCGTCTAAAACTGTTCAAATAGCGAATTATTGAATTATTAGTCAGAAAATCGGCTTTTTGTTCTGGTTTCGGTTTCAAGATCGGTGTGAAGCAACTTCAGAGCTTCCTTTCTTCCTGGAAAAGATCCCTCCAATCAGCGGAATCAATGGCTTCTTCTTCTTCTTCTTGAGAGAAGGGTGCCTCTCCAGCATCACCGCGGCGTCACTTCGAGGTTTCATGACTCGGGCTAACGACGGCGGATTCGCAAAACTCACGTACCTCTTCTTCTGGAACTCCACCGCCGCCGCCGACGGCGTTTCGGAGTCAAAAATCCTCGCCGCCGCCGAAGCTCTGTAAACGAATTCGACGTCTTTGATCTCCGGCGCCGCCTCAATGTTCGTGATCTGTTTCTCGGATTCCTTTTCCTTGAGTTGTCGAAGCTCGCGTTTCGTGCTTTCGAGCTCTTCTCGCATGGTTGAGAGGCAGGTAGCCATTGCCATTCTTTCTTCTCTCGCTCTCTGGAGGCTTTCCTTCATCTCTTCTATCTCTTCTGTAACGCTCCCAAGGATTGAAGCCCCATCTCCATTTTCACTACTTGCTTCATTCTGCATCTGAACACCAACAATTACGAAGATCATTACTTTTTTTGTTTTGTTTTTGTAGTTGTTTTTGCCGGTTCTGTGTCCTCAAAATCTATAAACTCGTCGTAATTTCAGGTATACAAACACCTTCTTAATCAACCAATGTTTATGATAATAATAACAGTCCTTTTAATGAGAGCTCACTGGTTACTAGGTTGCTTATTAATGAATTAAGATCCTCCTATTAATAGTCATATAACCATATAAAAGTTTTATTATCAATATACATTAATATTTTGAGGTGTTACCTAACACTGTTACATTTTTTCTTAGTGAAAACAATAGTGTGAGCTTTCATATTTCTATTTTAAACTAAAGCATCCATATTATATATATAGCCCCATTTGAGTAAATGGCTTATTTAGCTTATATATATAGCCCCATTTGAGTAAATGGCTTATTTAGCTTATAAAGAGTTAAATAAGCAACTTTATTTAGTTTGTCAAATAAATAAAATTTAAGTCAATAAATAAATAACTCAATAACCCAATAAGCCAAGTAAGCTAAAATAAGCCAAATAAACTAAAATAATCCAAAATGAGCCAAAATAAACCAAAATAAATAAAAAAATAAACTAAATAAGCCAAAATAAGCAAATAAGCAAGTATCCTCCCAAACGAAACAAATAAGTAAATAAGCTAATTGAGCCAAACAAAGTGATTTATTCATATTTTTGTTTACCCAAATGGGGCCATAAATATACATTATTCTGGATGAGTTTTTGGTACAAAGATTTTGTTTGTTGATTAACATTTTCAATAAGACCAAAAACCAACTAATAACAAATATATTTACGGAATAGGAGATCATGTGAATTGGTATCCCACTATCCTTGAACCAAACAAAAGGATTATCCATTAAAGCTTACAATTATATTGCTATATATTGTATCACATCTAGTTTTATTATTATTTTAATATATTTGTGTGCTTTTATTACATCGCCCGATTAAAGAAAAAGGGAAAAGATCCTACTGTTAGAAACTGTCCTACAACCCAACCAGTAGAAGAATACTTGAATTCATGTTGAAGCAAACAATTTTCCTTTTCTTTTTTTTAGGTATTCTCAACTATACGTTATGTTTGTACGTATCAATGTTGAATCACTTACAATGGTCGTACATCTTTGTTATTGATGAAATTAGTAGTTTATAAATTGTAATTTGTAGCAGAACTTATGAGTATTTTGATAAATATTTTGATCTATAATTAAAATAAAAAAAATAGTTATAATTTGTAGTAAAAATTATGTAAATTTAAAAAATATATATAATTTATAATTAAAATTAATAACAGAAAGTTAAAAATTACTATTTAGCAGTAATTTTATCAAACACCTCACTCACAAATATAATAAGTTTTACAAAAAAAATTTACGTAAAACTTATTACACTTGTGAGTATGTAATAATTTATACAATAGTGTAATATACATTGCTTCTAGAATTAATTTTTAATGGTTATATATTACCATCTATTGGATCTTTGTTTTGACGTCTTCATGGGTACATAATAGCGACCTGGTTCAAACAATCTCATTGAAATTTATAAAAATTATGGGTTAATTCAAAACATCAATTTAAAATTTTTAAAAATTGAAAACTTCAGTGTGTACATTATACATGTATAAATTTAAATTGATTGAATAGTATTAAATGTCTAAATAAATTACATTTATCTTTTTAAAAAAATAGGTAAGTGACCACACCATTTATTTTCCTTTTAAAAAAAATAATATAATTTATTTAGTTACTTAATGATATAGATAATACTCAATTTATGTGTGTAGTGAGATGTGAAGATACAAGTATAGTTTTTTTTTTGCATGGAATGTTCATCATTAAAAAAATAAAAAAAGAATATTTTTTGATACTGTACGTAATCACAAAGTTAATTTGGTGATTTATTACTAATTTTATGGGGGATTTATTACATATTTGATTACTTATATTATAAAATTATTTTTCATATTGATAACATGTGTAATATATTTATATGCAAGTACAATAATACTGCAATTCATACACAAAACTATAGTCTCATTTGGGTAAATAGCTTATTGGTTTATTTGGTTTATAAGCAGTCAAATAAATAAGTTTGTTTGATTTGCTAAATAAGTTAAATTTAAACCAATAAGCAAATAAGCTAAATAAGCAACTTTTAAACAAGATTTAAGTCAAATATTATTGCTTATTTAAACAAATAAGTAAAATTAAGCAAATAAGCTAAATAAGCAAATAAGTCACTTAAAAGCTAAAATAACTAAACTAACTTTTTTATTTTTATTTTTATTTATTTCATAATAAGTAAATAAATAAATAAATTATTTATCCAAACGGAGGCAACTTCTCTCCTTTCGGAAACACAAGTCACAATTGACCAAACCACCTAAATTCATTATTGATTATATTTTTCTACATTACCTCTTTGAGCTTGCTGGCGTAGAGCTCCCCGGCGAGAACTCTCTCACCGAACAGCATGACGGCCTCCTTAACCGACCGGAATGGCGCAGTCGTATCTATCTCTGCCCTTTTCATCTTCGCCGCTCCACTCAATTCTAAGTTCGCAACAAACAAGAAGGACCTTTTATTATAATTTGAGAGAGAGAGAGAGAGAGAGAGAGAGAGAGAGGTGGTTGAAAGTTGAAAGTGGAAGGAAGGAGAGATTTTGTTGAGGCAGATACGCAGATAAAAGTAGATGAAAGGGAGCTTCTTTTCTTTGCGTCCACTTCACTGGAATTCTGGTAAGTATATCTTTGAAGCTCAAGCTCTGGCCGTTAAAAGGAATTATTCGATACTCTCAAAATATTATTGTATTATTTATATAATATTTTTATTTAATTATACAATAAAAAGAATATTTCGAACGAAATAATAGTTGTTTATATTTATTGGGCGGATGAGACACAAAAAATAATTCCCTAAATATACATTACACTTTTTTTTAAATCAAAATACTGTTTGATCTAGGTCCTCTATTTCCTAAATAAATGGAGATTGATTTCTCCATTTCTGTTTAATGATGTTTTGATGGATTATTTTAACAATATAAATCGTTTATATTATAGACTATACCGAGAATGTAAGTTGCACGTATGACAAATTAATTAATTAGAGACCGATAATTATATGGTCGGAAGATATTTATCTTAAAAAATGAACGACAAATATGATTTTGAAAATATACTTTTTACAGTTTTTTTTATAGAAATTATGTGATCTAATCATCTAGTTATTCTTTTTTGATCAATTTAATTTTTTATATAAATAAAATTTTTAATAAACTTAACAATATAAACCATTCAAATTATTAAAAAAATTAACTAAAAAATAAAATGAAAAGACCTTCATTTTTAAAAAAATATTAAAAAATGTAAATTTAAATACTACATAAATTGTAGCACGTAATACTCAAAATACCTAATAATTTTCTCCGGTAGTTGGAGGGTCGTCTAAGATTAGTGGAACCGGGCCCAATGTTTTGTTATGGAAAGACCCTATTCTAAGATTCTAACAGAAATTTCAAAATTTCTTATAGAACCCTTGACTATAAATATGAGATAACTAAAAAATATGAGATAACAACCCATATTGTTTACAAATTTTATTGACACCCTCTTCATTCTTTCCAAATTGCACTGTTGACCCTTCTATTTTTTAAAATACACCTAACTTCATTCATCACTAAATTATGTTACAGAAAATTTAGTTAGTACTTTTTTTATTCATTTCAGATTCAAAAAAATTCTTCTCGCCCCACTCTCATCTCCCATTTTTCTCTTCATGCTCGATTTGCCTCTATATCATTAACCCATCTAGCCGCCTATGCAATATTTTTTTTATATCTCAGGATGTTTGAGTTAGTTTATGCGTGCTGCGATTAATTTTTATGGAACTAATTCTACCGTCTACTAATAGATAATGTAATTAAAGTCGAGGTAAAATCTTGTATGGACGGCCTTTAGAAAATTAATAACACATATAAAATTTTGAACTTAAAACCTAAAATAAGACAAACTCACAAGTCTCAAACCTTAACTACTAAGCCAATCTTGAATTGACAATTGTGACTCATCCCTATCCATCACCATAGTTGCATTAGTTATACCGTTACCACTTTCACCTCTCTACTGTTCTCCTCCATCACTCCAATTTCATTGCATCTCTAATCACAACCTTCAAATAGATTTCTCTTCCATGCACTTGTTGCACTTAATATGCATATTTCTTTCTTTGCAAGATTTGGATTAGTCGTGTTATGTTAGCCATTTTTGGAGAAGGCTAAGAGATGTAATGATCAGATTGGCCAAATTAAGAAGCATTTTTTTATGAAAATCTAACCTTCACTAACCAAGATTTTAGTGAATTACACATGTTTTCCTATTCTATCTTAATTCCATACATAAGTGGAATTAGCTAATATCGCCCATTCTTTAGTGTTGATGAACTATTTTCAAATTCCCTTTCCTTCTTATTTTTCAATACAAAATATTTTATTTTATATTTTTTTTTCACTTTAAACAAATAGCATATTTCTATATTTCATTCATTATTTATATTTGTCCAGTCCCAATACATAATTCTATAACGCTCACACATCATTTATATTAATGGCTTATTTGCTTATTTTATATTATTTATTTTACTTTTAATATTTTTTTTTAATCTTTTGAGCAACAAAAATTTAATTTTTAAGTTTCTCTTAAACCAAGAATATAAAGAAAAAAACTTCAATTAACCTGGCAAACAGTTTTTTTTAAGCATTATTAGAAAAAAAATTCTTAAAAGTTAGATTTTGAAACGAAATAAGGTCTTTTTTTTTTTACTTTTAAAGAAAATTTTATAGTGAAACAATCATGCAAATATTTGTTGTAGTTGAATTTATAATAAAATGTAATGATTACAAAGTAAAAGTTGAAAATATTAAAATAATTTTTATAAAAATAAATTTTAAATTATTTGAATGTTATTTTTAACATATAAACTTTGATAAATAAAGCGACATATATATTTACAAAAAAACATAACCACAAACTACACAACAAATTTAAGGGTAACGTAATCAATTTTTTATTTTTTATTTACAAAAAAATAAAATGTATATTCTATTTTTTTAAAAACAAAAAATAGGTTAACAAATACATACTGTCGTAAAATTGTATTTTGAAATAAATAAAAAATTCGAAAGGAGCCATCAATAGGTGGAGAGTCATAAAAAAGTATTATTAAAATAGAGTGGAAATGTCAACAGTGGCCAAACATGATGATGGACAACGGTGTTGAAATATTATTCGACAAAAGAGGTTTAATGTCGATGATGTGAGGAGTTGAGATAAAAAAAATTGATAAAAATGGTTGCCAATAGACAAATATAGCGTATAAGCAAAGTCATTAGATTTAATCGTCGTAAGTAAAAATAATAATGGTGATCAGCAATAGTAAGTGGAGATAGCAATTGGTGAGTGAAAGTAACAACGAATGGTGGTCGGAGGTGACAACTTGTGGGGGGAGGTCTAGGGCATAAAAATGAGAATTAGTTGGGTAGGGAAGGTAGTGGAATTGGGAGGCATGAAGTGGAGGCGTGGCCAACAATTAATAAATAAAATTGATAGTCGAATGTGATAATTTGCGGGTATAAGTGGTAGAGAATATAGCGTTTAATAAAAAAAATGTGGTAGGTAAAGATGGCGACTGGTAAGAAAAAGATAGTTCATAGAGGTAGCAGTAAGTGGAAAGAGATGGTGGTCATTAATTATATTAAAAACTAGTGATAAGAGGTGTTTGCTATAAGAATAGTTGAAGACGAAGGAGGAGAAAAGAAAAGATAAAAAATTATTTATGAAATATTTAAAAATATATTTTTTATTTGTAATAATTTTTAAAATTATTTGTGGTTATAATTTACAAAAAAAAAAAAAACAAATGCAAATATTACCAAACGGGGCCATAAACACTGTTATATGATTATGAAAACAGAAAAATATATAAGAAAATAATTCTCACACTTTTTTTAATATGTGAATTTATAAAATCATACCCTAGTGCAATATATTTTTATTTTAATAAAAATAATTTTATAAATTCACATTGCGGATTCCGTAGAATTAAAGGCTGGTCCACAGCAGCATATAACTCGTTGGATTCAAGTGTAGCCGTTTATTAACGAGAGAACGACAGGGCGGAATACACAGTAACACATCAACGGCCACAGTCGCAGTTTACACACAATATCCGTGTGAATGGAAGTACACTATATTTCCCAATCGTTAGTTTGGCCCACTTCGCAAATTTCAACCTGCGACTCCCTCGTCTTCACCACGCCTTCACCATTGATTCTTGTTAATCTTTTTTGCTCCGTTGTCGTCTGATCTTCGCTCGCTCCACACAAAAGGATTGATCGTTGCTCGCTTTCTTCTATTGTGAATCTGTGATCTGTTTAAAAATGGTACCCTCGATTACAATTTTCTGATTTGCCAACAAATTTTCCGTTTGGTTCTGGGGGGAAACGAAATCAAAGGAAAAGAAAATAGCTTCTTTTTCTTCTTCTTCTTCTTCCTTTTTTTATTCGCCACAATATTTTCTTTACTTTTCCTTCTTCCTTCCCAGCAATCAAATTGCTGGTTGAAAATTACTCCCTATATTCTGATAATTCTCTATTTGTGTTCTTTCTTTGTTGGTCTGTGAATCCCAGATCCGTTTCATACTACTCCAGAACAGGCAGGGGAAGACTCGTCTAGCCAAGTATTACATTCCTCTCGAGGAATCCGAGAAGCACAAGGTCGAATACGAGGTAAATCCCTCTTTTGATTTTGCCCCCCTTTAGTTTTCTTGTTTCGCGGTCGAAGAATTTAGGGTTCTGAATCTCGTTACCTTGTGTCTGTAGGTTCATCGGTTGGTTGTGAACAGAGATCCAAAGTTCACCAATTTCGTTGAGGTGGGTAAACAGATCCCTATTTCTTACTTTGGTTAACATCGCGGTCTAGCCATTTCGTTAGGTTTAATTTGAAAGAGAGATAAAGATTATCTTATTAGAATCTTGAGATGATCTCTTTAGTTCATCATTTGGCCTGTTTATGAGATTGTCCGAGAATTACATTGGGGACACAGTTCAGCATTTCAACCTTACTTCCCTCTTTTGGTTTTTGCTCAGGCAATTCTTGATGTTAGGGCATCTACAACCCTGAAAAAATTGAAATTTGATGAATTTTGGGCAAAAATTGAGCTCCAACCCTTTCATAAAACCTATGCCAAATCAAGAAAAAAGAATTGAATTTACATCAAATCAAGGGAAAAACAAAATTTTCATCAAATTTGGTGAAAGAAGCTTTTGGGATAAGTTTGGAATGTTTTAAGAAAACTTGATGAAATGTTCAAAAGATGAAGGATTGGAGCATTCAATTATTTCATTAAGAATGATTAAAATGCATTTTGAAGATAAGTTGGGTATTTTTTTTAATAAAAATTAAAATTGGATACAAAAAACTTGTTTCTCACCATTGGAGTGTGTAGTATCAAATGAACCGTTTACTCAAAAATTGTACTCAAATCTAATGAGGGAACAAAAAAAAGATGAAGAGTTGGAGATGTTCTTATGTGGGCTAAACTCTAAAGTAATGCTTTAAGTAATATTTTAACCTACAATTTGAAAAGATATTAAATCCTTAGATCATATCAGGCTGCAGCGAAGCATGCTTATGTTTTGATCATTTCAGTTTATTACTCTGCAGGAATTTGCATTAATTATATGAACAAATATACTTGAAGTGATATAAAGAATTCAAGTCGAGATGACAGACTTTTTGTAGCTCTAGGAATCTTTAGTTCCTGGAAGAATTGAAACCCTTTTCTGAGTCCACATTGAACTTTTACCATTCTGATTCACGTGTAACTTCCACTCTTTTTTCTTCACATTGAATTTACTTTATATCCAAAGTTTTTCAGATTGAATTTAATCGTTTTTACTTTTTACCACTTTCAGGTGTTCTTTTTTAGCATCTGTAATATGTTATCAATTTTTTCTTGCAGTTCCGAACGCACAAGGTTATCTACAGGAGATATGCTGGGTTATTTTTCTCATTGTGTGTTGATATAACAGATAATGAGTTGGCCTATTTAGAGTGTATTCACTTGTTTGTGGAGATACTGGATCATTTTTTCAGCAACGTTTGCGAGCTAGATTTGGTGTTTAATTTTCACAAGGTTTGAACCTTTATGTGATTTTCTTTTCCATGTCTGCTCCTGCGATTCTTTACTTTCATTGTGCTTTTTTTTTATTTTTTTGGGGTAATTATTGTGCTTTTATCTTGTTGTGGAGATATACATTCTGGAATTGATGCTCATGTTTTCTTTTGCTCTCCCATCTGTTTCTGGCTTGTTGCCTTTTGTTTTAATTTCTATAGAACTAGTAATTTCCATTTTGGCTATGGTTATGACCAGAGCTCTTGTTTTTCTTCTTATGGTTTGAGTTTCCCTAAATTTCCATGGGGTTTAATCTATATTGCTTTTAACTGGAAGCCCTTTATTTTGTTGGAAGAATCTTTCCTATTTGTTCTTTTTTTTTCTTTTTTTTTCTTTTTTTTTTTCACATAGAGCATGTCCACTTGTGAATGTTATGTAGTTTCTCCTGGTTAGTATTTTGCTAGTGCTTCTCTAGCTTTTGAGTTTTGAATGCCAAGTAAAAAATTATAATAAAAAACATTTGATTGCTTCTGAACCAGAAAAGCATACTTCACAAATTCTACTCTAATGATGCATAACTTTTATTCTGTGGGAGCAGCTCTCTTCTGTTCCTTGTCTGATTCGTAATGTTATACTTTTCTTCCCTTCTTCTTTTGGTGCGGAAAACCAAGTAGGGGCGATCTATATTTTTTACTTCTGCTGCTAGTTTTCAAATTTTCTCTCTAGTTACAAATGGAAGTTAATGCAAGTTTCTGAACTGGAAATTTGATATTGTTGGCGTTTGAAGACTAAGAAACTATGTCGGGCTGGCCTTTCCCAATCTCTGTGATTTCCTATGCCTCGGCAACTTGGTTGCCATTTGGTGTTTCTCTAGCATAAACATTTACTTGTAACTAGGGCATATAAAATCGGATGTTTGCTGTAAGCTATATTACAGTTCTGTTCATTTGCCGTTTGGGGTGGATGTGTGTATTTATTTTTTGTTATTGGTTATTTCTCTGATTGATGGTCCTTTTTGAAATAGGCATATCCGATACTGGATGTATTCATTGTTTAGTTATTTCTTATTGTTCTGATTACCTGTCTTTTTGAAATAGGTGTATCTGATACTGGACGAATTCATTCTTGCCGGGGAGCTCCAAGAAACAAGCAAGAAGGTATGTATGCAGTGTTTTTTAACCTTCGTTTTATCCCATGAAAGAATGTTTTGGAAATTTATGTTGCAACTCTTTTCATCTATATTGAGTGGGGAAAATTATTAGGTACTTTTCGAGTACCATGTAGCATTACTACCAACAAATTAAAATGCTTGACGCCCACTAATTTGGTCACCCTTTACTCTTCACCTACTCAATAAATGTGGTTCAACATTGTCGCATCCGAAATATTTTCTACTACATCATTGATGTGAGAATACTAGACAACTGCTACATGGTTGATGTAGGGAAGCTTATCGGCTAGAAGATTACTAGCATCAAAATCTATAAGTTTACTTGAATTAGAGATACTCTATCTAATACAAACACAAATAAAGAGAGAACACTTTATGAAATTATTATTCATAAACAACCGAGTTAGCCTAAGGTTTACATTCGTTATTTATAACCCACGAAACCCAAATCAAACTAAAAAATAAACAAGAAAATGAAAAACTTGCTAGCAAAGCAAGAATAAATGAAAATCAAAACATTACTAAAAATTGAAACATTTGAGTTAGGCTCAAATCTGAAATTAAAAATCAAAGATACAATCATAGGAAAAACAATCTAGCCTAAAACAGATTTGGCTTGGCATAGGCAAGTAATTAGCAAAACAAAATTTTCTAAAATGGAAAAATTACGGTTTTCGAGACCTAAACGATTGATTTGATTGAAAACCGGCTTAGGTCATGGCATAACGAAGTCTTGTTCATTGGGCCATTTCCAGTTGTATATGGGTCTTTTGAGACCAGTCTGCTAATGTCAAGCCGCGTTTTTACTATCACCTTTTAGTATTGCAGTGGTTATAGGCCTCCATAAAAGAAAAACCCATTAACTCTGAATCGATAGTGCTCCAAAACTACTAAATAATTACTTATTCTAAAGTCTCTCCTACAAAATGCTTTCTTTTTGTTTGCAACAATATGCGGTATTCTTGTGTTTTTTTCTCCCACAAAAGGCTTTCTTTTTGCTTGCAACAATAAGCGATATTATTTTTTATTTTTTATTTTTTATTTTTTATTTGGTTTGACTATTGGAGGAATTTGAACTAGGGCTTGGCTTTTGTATAAACCTGCAGGCAATTATAGAGAGAATGGGAGAGTTGGAAAAGCTGGAGTGAAGAATTATGCTGCAGGCAGAGCATGTTCAGCTCTAGTGAGGGGATATGATGTACCCTACCCCTCCACCCGAGCTTTTAGTTTTGGGCTTCGGTCTGTCAAGAATTAAGTTCAGAAACCAATTTTTTTTTTTTTGGCTTAATTTGTCTACTCAATATCGCCTTTCTGCCTTCGGTATTTGTTGTTTAAATCAATTCATTGACTTCTGTTACACACGGATTACATTGTTTGTGCATGTGCCTTTGTCATTTGAGTACATTGTTTCCGAATTCTCAGTACTTTTGATAGTAATGGAGGCCGACTTGGGTTGATGAACTCTTCATTGTCCAAAACAAGAAAAAGTTTCTCTGCAAAGTAATCAATTTCCATAATTTTAGTAGTCACGATTACAAGGGGAAGCTGGGAGTTCTTCGTTTTGTGCTTGCTGCGGGCGAAGATGAAGCAACAGCAGCAATAAGCTGCTGTTGTTGTTGCAAGATTGGAGAGTAGTTGGGGCCGAGAACTTCTAGTGAAGACCGCGAAGGTTGGAGGATGGATTGAGGATACTGTATTGCAGAAGGGTCTTGTCTTCCATTTAGCCAATTCGGAATGTGGGTTGTTGCTGCAACTCGGGCGGGGTTGTATTGAGCTGCCATCTGAGTTGTCCAAATCCATTGCTCTTGTTTTGGTGAGATCAAGGAATTCCAGTGAGGAGGACCAAAGAGGGGGGTGCCCAGATGTGGAGGTGGTGGTGGTGGTGGTGTCTGGACCTGTAATCAACAAAACCAACGAATTTCTTGATGCTTTGATATGGTAGGTACGGACATGCAACAAACCAGCAAGTATGGATTTTATTTTTATCCACAGTATTAGAAACCTATTTGGGACTTGAAACTGAATTACTGATTAAAAACTCCACACCCCCACACCCCACCCCC
>JAOTRH010053832.1:0-19141 GCA_034768845.1 Heliamphora exappendiculata
ATATATATATTGGTAATAGAAACATATTTAAGACATTGTTTGGCTCAAAAAAAGAGATTGGGTTGGCAAAATGTCTTTTTATTAGGTTATTAACCCTATTATTAAGAATTAGATTTTGTGACTCAAATTAAGTTTGAAGAATGAATTGGTTGGCCCAACTAGAGTTTTGAATTAAAATGAATTTCTCTTCAAATATAAGAAAAAAGTTATGATAAAAAAATTAAACGAAACATACGTGTAAAGACAAATCAAATTTTGTTTTTATTTATTTATTTATTTATATTATTTGTAAGCACATAAACACGAGTATTATTATTATGTTAACTTCTTTGTTGTTATTATTAGTATATTATTTTTAATTATTTATTTATTTATTTTAACAAAAAATCAAGTTGTCACACTCAATTTAAAGAATAATTTTTTCGTATTAACTTTTACAAGTTGATCTAAATAAATTTGGACCACATATTTACCTGATTCTATATTAAAGTTTTATCACTTTTTATATGAACCCATGTAAATAAATTATTTAAATAACTCGACAAGGTAGTCCAGTGATTTAAGATCGTCATTGAGATCAACCGCAAATTCAGAGATCTTATATTCGACTTTCGCTAGAAGCGTTTTGACTTAATCGATACCTGTAGTTTACGAGTGATTACAGGTATTCGAAGGTTTACGTCTTAGGGATGGATTCAAAGAGTCATGCCTTGAGGTGGTGCTTCCATCATAAAAAAAAATTATTTAAATTTATTTGAAGAGCTATATATATATATATATATATATATATATATATGTATATGTGCTTGTGTGTGGAATAAATTTTCAATTTTAAAGAAATGGCTGCACTATAATCATTATATCTTGTGTGTGACACATGGGCATGTATGATGGACTTTTTGTCCTAAAATCAAGTGGTACATTTTGGCACTGGGTTGTTCTGATCCATAAATAAGATGTTTGGCTATTGGTAATCATGATCCTATAACTAGGGAGTTTTTCTTTTTTTTTTAAAAAAAATTCAGATTTGGCTGCATTTGAAATTTTTAAAATATAATTTTTAAAAAATTTAATTTTTGTAAAAAAATAAAAAAATTAAATTATTTAGAACAATTTTTATAATAATTTGTTTATTTTTTGTTTTTATTAAAAATATTTAATATACTTTTATTTTTTATTTTTAAATTATAATATTTAAAATATTGGTACGATTTTTTATTTTTATAAAAAAAATTAAAATTTTAAATTGAGGGTACTATAATTATTTTATTAAAAAAAATTAGAAGTATTTGGCATGCGTATAAGTTTTTTTTTTTAAATTTTTTTTTTAAATATAAAATATTACAACTTAAAAATTAATTTTTTATTACAAAAACTAATTTTTTTAAAAAGTCAAACAAGGGTCTTAGATTGTAACCTGAAGTTTTTTTTACCCTTTTTATTCTTTGATTAAGAAGGTGATAGTTACTATTTAAATTATAAATTTTAATTTATAATTTAATAAAAATTTAAAAACATTAAATAAGTGTGTTTATAATTTTTTATATATAATTTTTAATTTTAAATTAATAAGCATAATTTTTACTATTTTAAATCATAAATTTATAACGTTAATAAATATTCATAACTTCTACTTAAATTCATAATTACAGCTACCATATATGAAAAACATAAACCGTAATAATGATTTGAAAAAATAAAATAAAAATATTTATTTGGTAAAAATAACAAGTTTCTTTTACCTTTTTATTTAGAAATGACCATTTGTCTTTTTACCATATGTTTGGAAAATAGTTTTTTTTAAATGTCCATTTGCCTTTTTAAATTAAAAAATTAAAAAATTTAGTTTTTTTTGACTTCTTTAGTTGAGACAAATGAAATTTTCAAATTCTTTTAGTAAAAAAAACCAAATTTACCGACCAAGGCGTTTTCCATTATAAAATACAAGAAATAAAAAAAATAGAATAAAAGATAAAATATGATAAGATTATGAATAGAATTGTGTGAGTAATGAGTTATACTAGTGGCTATGGGATAATTGGTTATTTTCTTATTTTGTTTATTTTTGTAAATATTTTTTTATTTAATTAAATTATTATATTTTTTAACTTTTTTTTTCAAGATAAACCTAAAAAGTAAATTTTTTTATCAAAATACAAAAACAATTCAAGAAAGACAAAAAATAAGTCAATAAGCCAAATTCAGTATTACTTATTTTCGTCTTTAATGATTTTTTTTTTATCTTTTCATCAAATTTTTTTACTTTTTCAGTTTATCTCACGAAGATGATTCAAAACTATAAACAAATTAGATAAAAGATGAAAGAAACTCATAAAAGACAAAATAAACAAAATTTTTGCAATTTAGCCCAAACAAAGCCATATAGGATTATGAGTAGAATTATGAAAAATATATTGTATATATTATAAATTATTTTATGTTTAGTTAGTATGAGATTAAAATTGAATGTATAGATTTAAAATTATTTTTCCAGTTAAATTTAGTAGAAAATAGTTATGAGAAATCTAATTCTCGCAATTATACCCTTTATATTGGTATTAATGGTCTTCTATTTAATTTTACATATTGTGCATAATTTATTCAAATAGAACAACCCTAATTCTAAAATTAACGAACCAAATAACAAACTAAAAAATACCCACGTGTCTTCAAAAAATAATCTCTCGTATTTATTCAACAATCAAACATTAAACGTGTGTTTAGCCTAATTTTTTTGTAAAAAAAATAATATAAAAAAATATAAAAAAAATTAATTAATTACAGTGAAATGCCAAACAAGCAAATTTTAAAAAAAAACATTAAGTAAAAAATCTTTTAAAAAAATTAAACCAAACATAAGCTAAGATAAATTTTTTTTTTTTTTAAAACCTACGTGTCCATAATTTCATAACTAAACATGCCATATGCTATACAATTCAATGTGGTTGAGTCTACCTTATGATTAAATTAAGGTTCAAATTTTATGGGAGATAAATATAATTTTATCTTAAATTAAAAAATAAAATAAAATAAATAACCCCAAAATTAAAAAAATAAAAATTTATAGCTTTACTAATTTCTATTGTATTTTTCACGTATTTCTCATGTATTCTTCTTTATTTCCTCACGTATTTGAAATTAAAAAAATTAAAAAAAAGTTATTAAATACTTATTTAGCATATTAGATACACATATTACGGAGGCAATTTCATAGTCAATACGCTTACTAGCTTATTTTAAAGTATCTATGCTTTATAGATAAGCTTTGATCATAAGAACTTTAAAGTATCTATGCTTTATAGATAAGCTTTGATCATAAGAACAGCAAATCTTTACGTAGAGAATTATTATTACAACACACTATAAAAAGACTAACAAACAAAGACAAAAAATCGATTATCAAGAGCCGCATGTTGCCGCATTTCTTCTATAACTATCTATAGAAATAAATTTATGAAAAAAATAAATTTTTTTCTCTTTTTCTTTTTTCTTTTGCTTTACTTTTTTATTATTTTTACTTTCTTTTACTTTTTTCTTTCTAACCAAACAAACCCATTTAAATTACAATGCTGGGAATTCAGTTTTGGAAAGGAGAAAATCTCCTCCAACTGGATCTTAACCACTAACAAAGTGGTTAGCAAACCAAACCAACTTGCCAAAGTTGAAACCCTCCCAATTTTTAGGTGCTTATGCACATCTTTTCCAACTTAAAATGACTAGTTTTACACCTTGTTTGGGGTAATTGTTTATTTATTTATTTTATTTTATTTATTTTTATTTTTAGTAAATTTTTTTGTTGGCGTCAAACTATTATATTTCTCAACTCCTTTCGTCGAGATGAGCCGATAAGGTAAAAAAAACTTGATCAAAATAAAAAAAAATTAAGAAAAGATAAAAAAAATAAGTTAAAATAAACCAATAAAACAAAATTAGTATTGCTTATTTTTATCTTTAGTGAACTTTTTTCATATTTTCATCAAATTTTTTAACTTTTTCGGTTCATCTTATCGAGACGATAAAAAAATATAAGATTTTAGCTAAACGATGAAAAAAAAATTTAAAAATAACCAAAATCTCTTCAATTTAGCCCAAACAAGACCTTAGTAATCTCAGTTACAAAGGAAACGATTAGTACAGTGGTTAAGGATTAAAATTTGGGGGTTTATTTATTTTAAAGTCTCATGTTTGAAATTACTACCAACTCTTATAAAGATAATTCATATGAAATTTTGTTTTAATTTTTAATTGTACACTCCACTAAGAATAGTAGGATTGGTTGTCAAAAATTAATTGAAGTGTCCATAAATTAAACCAAACATCTGAGATATAAAAAAAAATCAACTATAAATGAAAAGTAAAATAACCAGACTCAATTGTGGGCTTTAGCTCCTCTGAAAATAATATCAGTATTAATCAAAATATAAAAAAATTATCTTTTAGTTAAATTACTATAGTTTTTTAATTATTTTCATGGAGACTATTTGAAAATTTTAAATTGTTTGAACAAAATATTAAAGAAAAGGGTTTAGAAAAGATTAAAAAAAAGCTGAGATAAACCAACAAATCAAATTTTGTATCATTTATTGTTGTTTTTTATATTAGCATATTAAAGTTATAACTTAAGCAATAAAAAAAATTATAAACTATAACTTAAGCAGAAACAAAACACGGTAATACTAACAAAAGACGGAATTTGACACATGTGTTGTGCATCCAAAACATAGTATGTTGTTGTGTGGCAAAAAGGTTCGATTCTCGAATTTATTTTTATGGTTGGATTTATTCATTAAGTAAAATTAACTTAATAAATTATTTATATAAAAAATTATATTAATTAAATATTGATGGTTCTATAATTATTTACATTTGTTCACAAATAAAAAATGATAAAGTATAAAATATCGAATTATTTTTATTTTTTATATAAATAATAAACTCAAATTTTACACAATAAATAAATGAATTTAATCACCAAGTAACCACCAAATGGAGGGGGTGTTTGCCAACCTTCTTGGCCTAAGGCCTATAAACTAAACCAGCAAACCAAGAAAAAGAACTATTCAAACCAAACACACCCAAAGCTCAAAGGACACCAACCAACCACGTTGGGGGAAAAAATCATTTGAAAAAGGGTAACCAAACTGAGAAGGGGAAAAAGACTTCCTAACCATGATTTGTAATATAAAGGTTAAGTAAAAAAAAAGATAAACCGTGGACGAACACCTCGTTAAAAAGAAGGTCCTAAAACAAAAGGTAAAAAACTACTCGTACAGTAAGATCGCTTGATCGGTCCAAACCGATCAAGCGGTCTCTCACTGCTTGCAGCAATTTTTCCCTGCAACAGAAAAATCGAGGGGCACATTTGACTGCTCAAACGGTTCATCTAGCAGTTCAGCTCTTAACTCTTTTCTCAAGCTTATTTTCTAAAAAACTTATTTTTCACATCAAAACATTCATAAAGATAAACCTTACAAGCAACCAATATTATAAATATAAACCCCAAAAAGATAGAAGAACTTTTTTAAACTTTAAAGAAACCAGCATTCCCCATCAAGTAACGCTCGAAGCGGTGCCAAACATCCACTTATGTATACAAAATATGAGTGCATGGCTTTAAGGCCATACAAAACGAGTATCAACTAAACCAAATATCAAATCATTGTATCAAATAATTACATTTACAACATATGTATTTCTCAAAAGATCTTTCTACTTGATTGTAATTCTATTCAAAATTTCAAAAATAGTTTTCACGACTACACTTTTTAATCCATCACTTTCCTTTCATTATCACCAGAAAGGAGTTTAAACAATATAAATCGAAACTCGTAGAAAAAAACTATGTATAAATATATGCATGGCATGCGAAAATAATTATGTGAATGTACAACAAGTTTACATCCAAAATCAACTCATATTTCTAGTAAATCATCATTCACATAATCAGTTTCCTTTTCTTACAAAACCAAATCCATTTTTCCACCCACATCATAATTAGTCTTTCACTTTCTTATCATTTCAACCACCAACCGATTACAAAGACTTCACGTTTCTTTCATTTCATCGACGAACCCGAACCAATTTCAAGGTTTCTCAATTTTTATATTCATCAATTTCATCATATGGTTTTACAAATCAAGTTTTATTCATTGATTTAATTAAGTACGAACGGCAAACGACGCCTATAGACCCATGCGTATTTATCGCCATCAAACCACACGAGACTCAATGAATAAATACACATTTTATAGTCATACACGAAGAGTACACATTTTCGATTTCTCTCAGAAACATCAATGGGTAAGCCGCCCAAGAACACACTTTTACAGGGATTAATCCGAAAGATTAACCTACCTTACATTGTGCAAGTTTTTGGTATTTTACCAAGAAGCTACTCGAGCCCAACCTTAATTATTTAATCCATTCAAATGGTACCTCAATTAAATCATTCACATTCAAACTAACACGAGTCTAATTGTTAACCCTGTTCCTCTCGTCAAACCCAACACCATTAAGATTTCAATCATCAACGATTTGAATATCTATATCATTTTTTTAATATTTAAATTAACATAGAAAAAATTCAATATTTGCATTTCATGTTATTGTACATATCCACGATTCAAAATTTTCAACACAATACTACGCCATTTTCACCCATTCCCAATATTTATGAAATTAACTCGTCAATTGGTTGATACAAGTCCCAATTTATCAAAATTTTAACCAATTTCGTTATTTGAGTCCAACAATTCAAAACTCTCAAAATCTCTATAATTTTAGCAATAATCAAACCCTAACTTTTAAAAATACAAGTTAAATGTTCTCACATAATAATATCAAGGTTAAATTACTACCAATCACCCAAAACTATGAGACTTAACATGTTCTAGCTCTAAACCCTAATCTAAGGCTTCAAAACACAAGTTTTTCTTGTTTTAATGTAAAATCTCAAAACATACAACTTATGTCAAACAAATTTTCATAGATACTCATAGATTCTATCTCTTATATGCAATCAACCCAAGACAAAACTCTAGCAAACTCCAATTGTTGTGGAAAAAATTAACAAAATAGCTTGTAGTTGAATAATATTTTTTTCTCTTTTTGTACGTGATTAAATGAGATCAACAATGGCAATAAAGTTAATAATCAAACAATTGTACGACGCCAATTTTTACGTGAAAAATTCATAAGGGAAAAAACCACATGACTAAAGTCTGATTCAAAATCTTCACTGTGCTAAAATAATGAGCTTATAGATTTAACTTTCTAGGCATACCCAAAAGATGACAATATCGAGAATAATATTTTCGGAATAACAAAATATTGAATACCGTCACCGTAAGATGGATTCCGACCAAATAAATAAATTTAAGTTTAGATCTTACAAGTTAACAATTGAAACCGTTGGTTAGCAAGATTCATATGCCGAGAGTATGTCCCTAAAATTTTACGACGATCGAGTTTCGTTTGACATCCTATCTGTGCACAAGAAATGGGCTGTTCTTCTAAAACAACTTTCCTCGGTGACGCGCACTGACGCGCTGTGATGCGCAGCTTCTTAATTCTCAGGATCAGAGAATTAGTTTTTTCCTTCTGTGGATTTCAAGATCCAGTGCACCAAATATCAATTCTCTAAGAATTGATTTGCTTTTAAAATCATCTCTCCACCGAATCTTTAGGGAGGGATTTATATAGGCACCACCAAAAACTTAATTTCAATTAGAAGGCTAGGCTTTCAAAACAATTAGCCAATCAAAAAAATTTCCTAACAAGTTAGGAATTCTAAAACTAATGAAAGTTTTAAACCCACTAGGCATCTGATCTTTTTTTTCTTCTTAATAATAAAATTTTAATACTAATATACTTTTATTCTAATACTAATATAATTGTGTTATCTCCAATGGGGCGGACACCAACAAACTCTCATTTCGCTTCATGTGGGGGGATCTAACATACCCACTGCCTCTCTACAAAATTATGCTTCTCTGTGGGTAGAGTGTTTGTCATCATATTTGTACCATTCTGGTCGATATGGATCTTTTCTAACTGTAATAGCTTTTCTTTCAACACATTATGAATCCAGTGATATCTCACGTCAATGTGTTTTGACCATGAGTAGAATTGTGAGTTATTACTCAAATGAATAGCATTTTAACTGTCACAGAAAAGTACATACTTCTCATGTGGTAATCCAAACTATTGTAATAACCTCTTCATCCTCAGTATCTCCTTGCAGCCTTCTGCCACTGCAATACACTCGGCCTCTATGGTGGATAGTGCAACGCATTTCTGCAATCTACTCTCCATGATATAGCTGCCCCTGCAAATGTAAGCATGTATCCTGATGTAGATTTTCTAGAATTAACATCTCCTGCCATGTCAGCGTCTGTAAAGCTCTTTAACTCAAGCTTGCCTTGACCAAAACATAAACAAACTCTGGAAGTGCCTCTGAGGTACCGAAAGATCCACTTTACTTCTCCCCAGCGATCCTTCCCGATTGATAAAAATCTGTTCACCACGCCAACTTCATATGCTATGTCTGACCTTGTACACACCATTGCATACATTAGACTCCTTACTGCGGACGAATAAAGAACTTTTTCAATCTCTGCTATGTCTTTCTCACTTATCGAACTTTACTGTAAATTGAGTATAAAATGACTACCAAGTGAAGTAATTACAGATTTAGCTATGTCCATGTTGAAGCTTTGAAGTACCTTTTCAATATACCTGTCATGTGAGAGCCATAGTTTGTGATTCTTCCTATCCCGGGTGATCTTCATGCCAAGTATCTGCTTAGATAGTCCCAAATCCTTCATTGCAAATGATTTTCTCAACTCTCCTTTAAGTTTCTGAATCTTACTCATGTCGTGACTAATGATCAATATATCGTTCACGTAAAGCAGTAATATAATAAAGTCACCTTCTGCAAATTTCTTTAGGAACACATAATGGTCTAAAGTAATTTTCTTAAACTCGTGTTCTACCAAGAACTGATCAAATTTCTTGTACCACTGTCGTGGTGCCTGCTTCAACCCATACATGCTCTTCTTTAGCTTGCATACTAGATTCTCCTTATCTTTGACTTTGAACCCCTCGGGCTACTTCATATAAATCTCTTCCTCTAAGTTGTCATGGAGGAAGGCTGTTTTCACGTTTATCTGTTCAATTTTCAAATCAAAATTTATAGCTAACCCGAGAACTGTCCGAAAGAATGTCATCTTGACAATAGGTGAGAAGATTTCTTCAAAGTCAATACCTTTCTTCTGACTGAATCCCTTCACAACTAACCTTGCCTTGTACATGGGCTGTGATTTTTCTTCTTCTATTTTTAGTCTGTAGACCCATTTATTCTTCAATGTTCTTTTACCTTTGGGCAGCTTTATTATATCATATGTCTGATTGTCATGTAGGAATTTCATCTCTTCTTGCATAGATTTCATCCACTTGTTCTTCTGTTTATGTTCAACTGTTTTCTGATAACAATTTAGCTCTCCTCTATCTGTGAGTATCAAATATTCAGTAGCTGGATATCTGCTAGAAGCTTGACGCTCACTGGTAGACCTTCTCAACTGTGACTCTACTAAAGAATCAATGTGAGCATGCTCTGTCTGCTCTTC
The DNA here is from genome assembly GCA_034768845.1 of Heliamphora exappendiculata. Taxonomy (NCBI): domain Eukaryota; kingdom Viridiplantae; phylum Streptophyta; class Magnoliopsida; order Ericales; family Sarraceniaceae; genus Heliamphora; species Heliamphora exappendiculata. The sequence goes on from JAOTRH010053832.1 coordinate 9,627, forward strand.
TGGGACTGTACCATCAACTGTAGGAGTATCCTCATCAACATCTGTACCGTCTTGTGTGTCTCCCCCGTCATTATTATGCACGGTAGGTGAAAGGACTGGATTTATATCAATCGGATATTTTTCTTGTGTAATTGGTTCCTTTTTCTTGTTCATATCTTCTGTGGTTTCATCTTTAAAGAAGACAATATATGTGCTTCTGATGATCTTCTTGTCAATAGGATCTTAAAGTCTGTACTCAAATTCTTCTCGATCGTACCCCAGAAAGAAGCACTGTTTTGATTTTTCGTCAAGATTTGACCTTTGATCTCTAGGAATGTGAACAAATACTCTGCACCCAAATACCTTCAAGAGCTTGTAGGAGATCTATTTTTCCGTCCATACTTTGCCTGGCACATCACCCTCAAGTGGAGCTGATGGAGATAAATTTATCAGATCGACTGCTGTCCTCATTGCCTCGCCTAGAAAGTCTTTGGTAATTTTACATGTGACAACATGCATTTAACTCTTTTCATTATTACCCTGTTCATCCTTTCTACCAACCCATTTTGTCTTGGTGTCTTAGGGATGATCATCTCATGCTTGATGCACTTAACCTGACAGTACTGTTGGAACGGTCCTCAATACTCACCACCATTGTTTGTCCAGATGCACTTCAATGATCTTCCTGTCTGTCTTTCCACACTAGCCTGAAACTATTTGAACACATCTAGCACATAGTCTTTAGTTCTTAAAGCAAATGTCCAAATCTTCCGTGAGTGGTCATCAATCAATGTCATAAAATATTTAGCACCACCAATAGTAGTAATATTCATAGGACCACAAACATCAGAATGTATTAAATCTAGGATATTTAACTTCCTAAATGCAGGGACTCTATTGTACGAGATTCTATGTTGTTTGCCTGCTAAACAATGGATGCAAGCTAAACAATGGATATTCAATTGTGCTGATCATTCCTTTGCTAAGCTTTACCTCCAAGGTGTTGAGACTGGATGTCTTCTTTCCCTTTACAATAATTAGGGACCCCTTGCTGAGTTTTCACTTTCTTTCCCCGAAGTGGTTCTTGTAACTTTTATCATCCAGCTGACTAGTGGATATGAGATTAAACCTGATCTCCGGCACGTGTCTGACGTTCTTGAGTACTAATCTGCAGCCTGTAGTGGTCTCTAGACTGACATATCACATTTCCACTACATCGAACATACCTTTATTACCCATTCTGATGTGACTAAAATCGCCAACTGTATAAGTCATGAAGTATTTCTTATATACGATGATATGGAAGGAGGCACCCGAGTCAATTACCCAACTGGAGTCCTGTCTAGTGATCCCAATGTACTCGTCATCATAAACAATGATGGTCTCACCTTCATCTGAAGTTGCTGCAGCTGTATCCTTCTGTTCCTACTTGGCGTCAAACTTGCCCTATTTTTTTATCCCTTTTAAATTTTCTGCATTCCTTTTTCATGTGCCCTATTTTGTCACAATAGAAGCACTTAATCTCCTTCTTAAATTGATATTTTCCTCTTAACTTGCATCTTGGCCTCTCGTTATTGGAAGATTTTTTATTTGTACTCCTCCCCCTTTTATCTATGACCAAAGCATTGGAGTCCACTGTAATCCAATTCTCCTTCCATCTTGCATCCTTATTGAATATGCTGTCTTTTACCATATCAACGGTGACTTCGCCGTTCAGTGTTGAGTTACTGATTGTTACAACTAGTAGTTTTCAACTGTCTAGCAAGAAACTTAATTGAAATAGGGTCTGCAACTCGTCATCTAGAACCATCTTCATAGTAGTCAACTGATTGATCAATTGTTGAAAATCACAAAGGTACATGGCTAAACTCTAGTTGTCTTTGTATTTTAAATTCGCCAACCGTACGATAAAAAATGCTTTATTTTGGGCTATCTTCCTCTCATATATTGACTCTAATTCTTTCACAACATATGTACATTGCTTTCTTAAGTCACGTGGTGAAAAATACTCTAATCCACCAAAGTACGAATTTGAGCCACTATTTTTCTGTTCATAATCGTCCATTAATCATCGGTAGTTTTTTTCGACTTTTTGCAGTCATCTTCAATCGGCAGTTATAAGTCCTTAGTGTAAAGGACATCTTCCATCCGCGATTTTCATATCGAATAATTCGAAGAATTTAGTTTAATATAGCACCAGATTATTCTTCCATTTAATCAAACAAAAGAACTAAATATACTCAGACCGTATCTAAACTGAGCTCTGATACCATTGTTGGAAAATTTTTTAACAAAATAGCCTACAGTTGATTAATATTTTTTTCTCATTTTGTGCGTGATTAAATGAGATTAACAATAGCAATATAATTAATAATCAAACAATTACACGATGCCAATTTTTACGTAGAAAACTCCTAAGGAAAAAATTCTCGAGACCGAAGTCCAATTTAAAATTTTTACTATATCAAAATAATGAGTTTACAGAATTAACTTTTAGGCATACTCAGAGGATGACAACATCAAGAATAATATTCTCAGAATAACAAAATATTGAATATCGTCACCGTAACGTGGATTCTGACCAAATAAATAAAATCAAGTTTAGATATCACCAGTTAGCAATCGAAACCGTTGATTAACAAGATTCATGTGCCGAGAGCATGTCCCTAAAATTTCACGACGATCGAGCTTCGTTTGACATCCGATATGTGTAGAAAAATTGGGCTGTTCTTCTAAAAATTTCTTCCTGGGTAGGGAAGAAATTTTTAGAATTAGTTTTTGCCTTCTGTTGATTTTAAGATCCCATGCATCGAATATCAATTCTCTGAGAATTAATTTGCTTTAAAAATCATCTCTCCACCGAATCCCTGGGTAGGGACTTATATAGGCACCATCAAAAACTTAATTTTAATTAGAGGACTAGGCTTTCAAAATAATTAGCTAATAAAAAAAAAATCCTAATAAGTTAGGAATTCTAAAAGTGATGAAAGTTCTAAACCTACTAAGCAACTAACCCTTTTTTTTCTTAATAATAAAATTTTAGTACTGATATACTTTTATTCTAATCCTAATATAATTGTGTCACCTCAAATGGAGCAGACACCAAACTAAGCAAAACTCAATCGGTGGATGAAAAAGTAAAGTTTTCACGCGCAAATTATTCCTTCATCGCGAACAATCGAGAAGAGAGTAAACAAAGGTCTCCAATGAGGGTAGAAAAGCTTAAGGGTGGACTCCAATAAAGTTTTTAGGGTTAAGGTTTTGAAGTGTGTATATATATATATATATATGAGGGAAAAATAGAAGAGAATAGCCTCAATCCCGACTTAAAGACACCTTTCTATCATAGATCGCTCAAGCTGTCCCTCGTTGAAAGGCACTACAAGGAAAGAAAATTCATAATTTTCAAATTTTGTTCCAACACCTCAAGACTTGTTCAATCGACCCACAAACTTATTTTTATACATAATCAAGCACATAATTATCATCACATCTCATTATCATAATTAAGTTTTCATTCTTTCCCAAATTTAAATATTCAATCATATACCATTAGACACACTATAACAAGTTTTAATTAATTTTTTCAAATTACAAGTAGTCAAGTCCTTATATTTAGATTTTTGCTACTAATTTTAGTTATAAGTTATAATTTTGTTTAAACACTCACAATTTATGTTATAAGTTTTAGTTATTTTTTTTTATTTTAATATAAATTATAATCTTTGTCAAATACTCATCATTTCTATTACAAACTATAATTTATATACTACTAATTTGAGAAATTCTAAACACCACCATATATCAGCAAGGATTACCCATATAATTAAAGCCCTGTTTGATATCTCTTAAGTCCTCAAATTTGATATATAACAAAAAGTCCTTTTAAAATATAGTATTTAGTTTCTTTAAAAAATAAGCTAATTTTTTATTTTTTTGAGAAGAAAAAAGGACTTCACATTTTAAATACATCGATTTTTTTTAATCAAATGACTACAATATCTATAATTAAAAAGTCAATTTTGTGTTTAAAAATAAAAAAAAAATTATATCATTATTTCACACACTATAATTCTAAAATAAAAAATAATATCATATCAAAATTTTCAGCAAAAAAACAAAAAAGTAATAAACTATTTTAGATAATTTAATTTTTGTTTAAAAGTAAACATCTTAAAGGTCAAATTTCTTAATTATCAAACAGGGGTTAAAACCGTTTTTGATCATTTCTTTTTATTTTGGGAATAACCCGAATCCCAAGACGTGACGCAAATTAGATTAGTTCGACCAAATTAAGAAAGCTGACACTTGCAGACGGAACATCTTTTTAAGTGTTTTTACTAGACCATTGAATGAAAAAGTAAAATGCAATTAACAGCACAATAAGCCCCTGTTTGGCTTGTCAAAAAAGTTGGATTTTTTTTCGCATAAAAAAAGTCAGTTTTTAAGTTATATTGTTTGATTTTTTATGAAAGTCAATTAACTTTTTTTACCTCTTAATCCAATAAAAAAAATATACACATTTCAAACACCTTAAATTTTTTTGAACTAAAATTACTATAATATTCTTAATTAAAAAAATTAATTTTCTTCATAAAAATAAAAAAAATCTTGCTAATATTTCAAATATTACAACTTAAAAGAAAAAAATAAAAATATATTAAAAAATTTAATAAAAAATAAAAATATAAAAAAAGAGTAAATTACACTTACCAGCCCTCTCGTTTTTTATAAAAATAGAAACTTCTCATGTAGTTTTTAAAATATCGCTAATCTTTCATCAGATTTAATTTTTGCATCAAATTAGTCGAACTGTTAAATTTTTGTTCAGTTACACATTGTTTGGCGCGTTTTTCAAATAAATTTTTATAATCCAATCCATTTATTACGTAGAACTCTTCGAATTTGTGTAATTTACATAAATTCATATTTATTCGACATCTGTAACTAAGTGATTGAATAAGATCTCTTAACATTATTTTATAAATAAATAAATAAAGATTATAATTTTAAAAAATATTATTAAACAAATGTTACTCAATCATTTAGTTACAGGTATCAGATGAATTTAAAATTTTATATGTTGAACAAATTTGACGAGTTCTACGTAATGAACGGATTAGATCATAAAAATTTGTTTGAAAAATCGTCAAACAAGGCGTAGCAGAGCAAAAATTTAACTATTAGACTAATTTGATGCAAAAATTAAACTTAATGGGAGGTTACTGACATTTCAAAAATCACATGGAATATTTCTGTTTTTGTCAAAAACTATAAGGGTGATCCGTGTAATTTACCCCAAAAAAACTACTATAATAAATTATCGCAAACACCCAAACTTTTTTATTCCTCTAATTTTAAAAAAAAAAACTAAATATCTTATAAGTTAAGTTTTTTAGACATTCCAAACATGCCCTAGCATTTTTACGCAATGATAATTATATAAAATGTAGAATTAGTTGAGAAATAGTTTTATTTTCAGACATTGTAAGAGTATTATTTTTACTTAGATTTATTTTACTAGTTTTAGTCACATTTCATAAAAAAAAATAATATAATTTGACTAATGTGTCTAAGATTTTAGATTTATATGTATGATAACTTTATTTTCTTTTCATTCTTTATAGATTAACTTCAAATTTGGATAATCTTTTTAACGAACATAATTATCATCGTACTAATGCAGTAACAAAATATTATTTTTATTTTAATAGCTTTTTCTGTATAGCAACAATTTATTAAGAAATTTTATTACTTTTTTCAAAATATTGGAATATTATAAGGGTGTTTGGTATTGCTGAAACTAATAACTTATAAATTGTAATTTGTAGCAGAAGTTGTGTGTGTGGTATTGTTGAAATTAATAACTTATATATTGTAATTTGTAACAGAAGTTATAAATGTTTGGTAAAAAGTATACTTGTTTAGATAAAATAAATAAAAATAATAATTATAATTTGTACCAGAAATTGCGACTGTTTGAAAAAAATTTTAATTTATTGCTAAAATTAGTAGTATAAAACTAAGAGCTCATAGGAGAAGCGTTGCAAAACACCCTCACTTATCACCATCATGGAAATATTGACAAGATTATCAATTTATTCATGCAAAATGTTATCAATTTAAATACTATGAATCATATTACTCTTCTAATATTAATTTAGTCAATGATAAATTTATCAGCTTGTAATATTATGTAAAAATTAACATTTTTTTACTAAATATTATAAATAAAACTTTGTTCACTATTTTAGATTTAAAAGAGTTTTGAAATGATAACAGTTGAAAGCATTAGAAATTCTGTAAAATTTTAGAATTTGATAGATGATTTGAGATATATTTTTCCCGTTATTTTGAGAATTAATTGTGGATATAAAATATGTCTAAATAACAGGGAATATATTAATTAAGGATAGTTTGAAAATAAAAAAACTTATAAGACTAAATTTTTTAAAACATACTAAGCTGGATTAATCCTTGCATCGTTAGCAATAATAAAATTAATACCAAAACTACCCTAAAATTTATTGATGTATATAAAAATTATAAATTTCACTTCTAAAAATGTATTAAAATAAAAAATATATTCTTATTACTCTTTAGGATGGTGACAAAACTCGTTTTAATTGGTCTCCGTTATTTATGTGGTCTCCGTTATTTATGTTTAAGCTCGATATGAGATAATAATTTATTGGTTTATGCTATTTTGTTTTTAGCTGATTTTTTTTATTACTTTTTTATATTTTTGTGAATCTTTTTATTGAAATAACTTATAATTTGCCTAGAAAACATAGATGGCATTTAATGAGCTAAATATTAAATCAAAACTAAATTTATTTTATAAAAAAAATTAGATTTTAAAAAGAAGTAGATAAATTTATATTACAAAACACAACATTCTTAATGTAACATTTGTCTCCGTGACATATTCAAATGCTAAGATTTATTTATATATTTTATCTCTTTAATCTTTTTATCATTCTCTATCTCTTTGGCCCCTCTCTCACAAACCAACTCTCATCACTTTTCATTTTAAATCTAATTTTTTTATTTGAAATTTAATTTTTTTTATCTCATAGGAAAAATGGAGAGAAAAAAATATAAAAAATAAATTTTAAATATGCATACGCATATATTAAATAAAACCAAACTATATTAAGCATTTATCTCAGTCAATTAGGTTCAGCAACATAAATCTTTTTACGCAATTCTATTATGTTAAAAGTCATATCTTTAGTTAGTTTTAATAGATTTATATCTTTTCTTAATACCTCATTCCATATTAATTTAAGTTTACTTCTCTCCTAGTATTTTTATTACTCATGATCTTGTCGTTTTTTTACTACTGCATTAAATGGTCTATGTTTTATGTGTTCAATCCACCTTAATCTATTTTCTCCCAACTTGTTCTTAATTGGTGCAATTCTTACTATTTTACGAATCATTTCATTCATAATTTTATCTTTTTTAATCTTACTACACATCCACCTTACTATTCTTGTTTTTACAATACTCATCTTATGTCTGTGAATTTTTTAGCAGTCTAACATTCTGTCCCATATAAAATCGTTGATCTAATAATTGTTTTATAAAAAAAATTTAATCTTGTAAATATCTGTCGATCACATAAAACTCTAGAAGCACTTCTCCACTTGAACAAACTAATTTTAATTCTATGGGTTGCATCATCTGCAATCTCTCTATCTTTGTTAATAATCAAATTTAGATAAAAAAATATCCACTCTTAGATATCTTTTAATTTTGAATCTTTACTTTTTTACTATTAATACTCCTATTGCTGCTAAAATTATATTCTAAATATTCAATTTTGCTACTACTTACTCGAAACCTTTTTAATTTCAGAACTTTTTTCAACATTTTTAACTTAATATTGACCCCACTCCTTGTCTTATTCACTAAGACAATATCATCAGCAAACAACATACACCATGAAACTTTATCCTTAATATGTTTAGTCAATTCATTTATAATTAAGATAAAAAGATAAAAACTCAAAATCGATTCTTGGTGTAATATACATAGTTAAAAAATATAATTAGTTTAATATATTTTTAAGTTTGATATACATATACTTCTACTGTTGCTATAGTTGGAATTAAGAGTAAGATTAATAAAAATTATTTTTAACACGTCGTTACTTTAAATAATTAAAGAGATTGTTTACTATTTAAAATTAATTTAATATTAATATTATATTTAAAGTGCCTTGAGAACGGGTAATTATTTAGTTTTTGAAGGGATGTAAGCGAGTGATTAACTTTTATATACACTGAAGTTGGTATGAACGGAAAAAGTCTATAAAATTATTTTTAATTAAAATTAATATTTGTAGTAAAAAAAACATATATTTTTTTGCATGTTAGTATGCAAATTTACAAAATTATTTTTGTAAAAGTTTATTGAATTAAAATATAATTTTGTCAAAGTTCAAGTTTAAAAAATATATAGTAATTTATAAAAAAATGTGAGAATCATATCTCTAATTATATATTTACCAAGGCAGGCCTTACAAATTTTGAAGCACAAAATAAGTTTGCCATATAGGATTTCAATATATTTTAAAATAAATATAAAAATTAATTATAAAAATTTCAGTGAACAAAATATATTTTTAGTCGTGATTCAACAAAATTTAATTTATATATTATTAGCTTTTTAACGATAAAATATTTTTTTAGTCAATATTTTGTATTTAATTACGATTGGTAAAAATAAAATTAATAGTTTAATATTATAAAGCTATGGCTTAAATATATTTTTTCTTCGATTATCACTTAAATATATTATGATAGTAAATTTTATTTTTTATATTATATTCATATTGTTAGTTAAAGCAATTTAAGATGGGAGTGAATTCAGTCTGAAAAAAATAATAACTATTTGAGTAAATTACATTTACTTCTTAGATTTAAACTTATTATAAAAAAAAATTTCATGATTTCTAAAATTATATTGACATCTCTTGTCAAATTTGTCTATCAAACGCCGTTAACTGAAAATAAATTTTTACCATTTTATCTTTAATTACACACAATTTCTTTTTTTTCTTCTTTTTCTTCATTTGTTGTAATTTTATTTGTCCTAATTCTACACAAAACTCATAATCTAATACCTAAAAAATTAATCAATTATTAAATTTATTTTTATTTTTCTCAAATAAAAAATTAAATTAATTTTTTACCTAAAATTTTAATTCATTCTGATTTCTGAAGAAAATGAAAAAACAAAAATGGTGATTGGATTAACATTTGCTAGGGTTACGAAATAAAAAAAAGAAAAAAAAAGTGAGAGGAAGAGAAGAAGCAGCGCGCAGGGGCCGGAAAACAACCCCTCCTCTGTTTCCACAACTCTGGCCACCTCCAGCTGCCGCCGCCGTCCACGCCGACCACCACTGCCAGCGACCCTGTCGCTGCCCCTTGCTGTCGTTCCGCCGCCACCAGACTCTCTCCTCCCTTCTTGCACTCTCTCGGTCTCTCTCTAACTCTTTGTTCTCTCTCTCTCTCTCTCTCTCTCTC
>JAOTRH010053843.1:0-19141 GCA_034768845.1 Heliamphora exappendiculata
TGCCGTAATAGCCCTTCAGCTTCTGCTTGGCCTGCAGCTGGGTGCCATAGTCGGACAGCTTCTTGGCGCGGCGCTGGCCGTGCTGGCCGGGGCCATAGGACCGCTTGTTGACGGGGCTCTTGGGACGGCCCCACAGGTTCTCGCCGACGCGGCGGTCGAGCTTGTACTTGGAATTGGCGCGCTTGCTCATCTCAGTCCTTGCGAATTTCGGTTTCCCGGCACCGGCGAGTGCCGGAAAGGCGCGCACTTATACGGATGGCCACGGCCAATTCAACCCCATGCAACCGGGAGTTTAGTATGGGATTTCTAGACGTTTATTTTCAATGGTTTAGGTCTTAGATCGTCAGTTCAGGGCACTGGTACAGTTTGCCGAAAAACCGGGATTGCCCTTAGAACCGACCGGGGTCATGTTTGGGAAGCGCAAACGCGTTTCGGGTCTCGATGCGGAAAACAGCCCAAGTGTTAGGGATTTTGTGGATGGGGGCAGTCATAGCCTTTGGGATCTGGCTTGGTCTCCGGGAGACCTTTTTCAACGCCCCTGGCCTGATCTTCCAAAGCGGGATCGGCGATCTGTACGTGCTGATGGCGATGGCCGCGCCGGGCGGCCTCCTACTCGTGGTTAGCGGTGGGGCAAAGGACAAAGACAATGCCTAAAGGACCTTCCGGCCAGAAGCGCAAGGCTGACGTGATCGGCAACGCCGTCCTGGTGATGAAGATCGCCACGGGGGAGGCCAAAGATACAGGGCCCAAGCCCGGCACAGAGGCGAACCGCAAAGGTGGCCTCAAGGGCGGAAAGGCTCGCGCCGAATCCATGACGCCGGAACGGCGTTCAGAAATTGCCAAGAAAGCCGCCGCTAAAAGATGGGCCGCTAAAGATTGAGTGCCGCCTCGATGGCGTCCTTGATATAGGCAAATTCCTCTGCGGGCTTGTTTTCGACCCATTCAGCACACATCGCCTGCCAAAGTGTCTCGCTGCCAATCATTATCCTTTTTGCAGCATACGGCACCCAGTCGTGATGCTCGCCCAATAGCATGGCAGCTTCACAGGCTTCCGAGACTGATCCCATGTCGCGGCCAATTCGGGTCCATAGATTTCCCCAGTGCGCGGCGCGCAAATCCCGGAAAACAACGCGTTCCGGAGCCTCATCGCCGGGTAACACCACACAACCGGGCGCGGGGTCATTGTCTCCATCCAGAAAAACGCAAGTCGCTGTCCGGAATCTGTTCGCAGCCGCCATTTGGCCAAGTGCCAGACCTAGGTTTGCAGAGCCATAAGGCGTGATGGTGCAGCGGATGAATAATTCTCGCGCATATTTAGTCAGAATCTCGTTTACCAGCGTTTTTGCGGCATTATCTTCAACATACAGCTCGCACTCAGGATGGGGCTGATCGTCCATTTTTGTCATTGCGAACTGAGGGCTAACGCCGGTAACGATCTCCTTCCCTTCGTCGCTTTCCAGAATGTAAATGCGCGCTGCCAGTGGCAGCTCCTCAAGGATGTATGGCGAGTGGGTTGTCAGTATAATCTGGCACTCTCTTTGGCGGCATTGCTCTGCCAAGTCGCGTATCAGTCGGCGCTGGACGCGGGGGTGAAGAGAAGATTCAATCTCGTCGATTAGGATAAGCCCGTACTGAGGTAATTGGGCCTGCAAAAGCTCGACGCTTGTAATTTCTCCCGATCCTTGGTGGTAACCCGAATACCGGTGCGCCCCTTTGGTGACCACCGGAATTTCGCGGGTGGCGTCGAAATCGGTTATCGCCATTTTCGCTGCGTTGTATTCACGCCCCATAATCTCTGAAAATCTTGCAAGCTGAGGGCCGGTAAAATCGTTGGCGGAAACCTCTTGATGCTTATTTTTCGCAATGCGCGCGTAGCCGATGCGTGTGGCGACCGGCTGCAGTCGGCTAAGATCAATATATTCGATGCGCCGTTCTGGTCTGTTCGGCTGCAACCAACGGGTAGTTGGCTTGCTTACGCGGCCCTCAAGATGCTCGGCACCTTGCTTATATCCAATTTTGATTGTGGCCCTGGTGATAGTGTCCCAGGTGGTGTCTGGAAAAAATTCTGTAGGAAAGAAGGGCCCACGCGGGCCGGTGTTGAGATAAGAACAAGCCGCTGCTTGAAGCACTGTGCTCTTGCCAGAGCCGTTTTCGCCCACGATTGCCACGATAGGGAAATCAAAGGGAACTCGCTGTCTGTTCCATCCGCGTAATCCCTCGATCTCTATCCAATTGAGGCGCTGAGGCCACGCATTTCCGGCGTTCCATTTTCTATCGAGACGGCGCACTTGGTCGCTCAGATGCATTGTTTGGCCCTCTGTTGGCTCGCTCCCGACTCGGTTCCGAGCGCCTCAAAGTACCAATTAATTTGCATTTCTGAAAGTTATTAAGCTGGTTCCGACGCTCGCAACCGTCTAGAGAGGCAGGCACGAATCGCCCAAAAGAGGTTTTAAAGCGAGTAATCTAACCAAAATGCTTGACACTCAAGCAGAAAAGTGTACTTTGGTTGTCATGAACCGGCTGCCTTTTGAAAAACGCAGGCAAATCATCCACTTAATGGTGGAGGGGACCGGCGTGAATGCCATTTCCCGGCTGACGGGCGTGTCCAAGGTCACGATCGTGCGGCTGCTGGAACAAGCTGGGGCGGCCTGCATGGCGCACCATGACCGCGCCGTGCGGGGTGTGAAGGCCAGCCGGGTCGAGTGCGACGAAATCTGGTCGTTCAACTACTGCAAGCGGGCCAATCTGGCGAAGGCCAAGGCCGCGCCGGAAGGCGCTGGCGACTGCTGGACCTGGACGGCCATTGATGCCGACTCCAAGCTGATCGTGTCCTACCTGATCGGCAACCGTGACGCTGACGCTGCCTATGACTTCATGTCGGACGTTGCGAACCGGCTGGCGAACCGGGTGCAGCTAACCACCGATGGCCATGGGGCCTATCTCAGCGCCGTCCTGGGGGCCTTTGGGATCGACGTGGACTACGCCCAGCTTGTGAAGCACTACGGCCCCACGATTGATGTGGCTGGCCCGGAGCGGAAGTACAGCCCCGGCGAGTGCTGCGGCATCACTAAGCGGCGGGTGCTAGGGAAGCCCATCAAGGCGTTCGTTTCCACGTCCTACGTGGAAAAGCACAACCAGACCATGCGCCAGCACATGAAGCGGTTTTCCCGCCTGACTGCGGCCCATTCCAAGAAGATCGACAACCACGTTCACATGGTCGCACTCTACACTTGCTGGTATAACTTTGCCCGCGTGAACAGCGCCGTCCGTATGTCCCCGGCCATGGCCTGCGGCCTTGAGCAGCGCCTTTGGGACATTGGCGATATCGTGAAGCTGGTTGAAGAATGGGAAGCACAAGCAGCGATAGCGGCTTAACCGTCTGGCTATTCACAGCAGCGATGTTTGCATTCGCTGGCTTCTTTGGCTGGGTCCTAAAGGGGTCTTTGAAGTCCGGGGTCGTCCCCGGAAGTTTTCAAATCCACCGCGACCGCCAGCCGAAGTTGTTTGTGATCAACATTGCCATTTTGATTTTCGCCCTGATCGTTTGCACGGGCTTAGCCATATTCTGCTTGGTAGTAGAGCTTTCGGCGTAACCCCCACAACCCTAAGTCAAACTGTACCAGCGCCCAGTTCAGGGCACTGGTACAGTTTGACCGGAATCTGAGATTGAAGGGAACCGGTGGGCAGGACTAGGGTCGGCTATGAGCTTTTCTTGGCCACGTCTTGCTATAGCAGTCGCCGCGATCGCACTGACGGCGGCTGGCTTTGTGCTTCTAAGGTTTGTGCCGACTAATGGCGGAAACAGCTCTGCGATTGTCTACTTCCAGCCTGATTTACCGCGCCACTGTATTGGCGATATGTGTCGTTGAGAAATCCCCATGCCCAAAGGGACCCTCCGGCCAAAAGCGCAAGGCTGACGTTACACCCTTGTATAACTTCGCCCCTATTAACAGTGCCGTCTGTATGTTTCCCGCTATGGCGTGTGGCCTTAAACAACGCCTATGGGATATAGGCGATATCGTAAAACTGGTGAAGATTGGGAAAAGTCAGATGAACCAAAGGTCGCTTGACGAACAGAGAGAGGCGTTTGACCTAGTAACTGGGAGTATGTTCAGCGTGGGGTTTCTCAGAGAAATCTCGGCGCTGATATTTAGCGATCAGGGCGACAAAGTTTCGGTCAAAGGGTTTTACGAAGCTTGGCTTAAGGCTCGGTCGCCGAAGGAGCTGAAAATACCGTTCAGCCCCGGCGTTGTAGTCGGATATTTTTTATTGCGGCTTGGCACTCACGAAGGAGATGTGGTTCGATCTCATCCCGGACGTGCCTTCTGCGAGTGCGCCGACAGAGTGGCGCATGGATGACATAGCCGTTATCGCCCCCAGACAGCCCACACCGACGGTGCGCTATGTGATGCGCCGTCTACGCAATGCAATCGGCCATGCCCGGGTTGAATTGGAGGTTCCGGACGGCATCACTCCGCAAACCATAGACAAGGTGAAGTTCACGTTCCGAGATGCCAACGCCCGCGATGCGGGAGACACGTTCGAGGCTAAAGCTACGATGGGCACCATGATCCGCGTGATAACAGCCTTCCATGGGGTTATCGGCCCCCATGTCCGGGCACAAATGGCTCAAGCCGGTGTGCAGCCTGGTGCCCCAAAGCGGGCGTCCAGCTAGGTGCCATCCCACAACCCTAGGTCAAACTACCAATGCCAGTTCTGGGCACTGTACAGTTTTATCCTGGGCCGGAATTGAGCCGGACCGGGAGCCGCTCTAGGGTAGCGCATGAACAAGCCAGCGACCTGGTTGATGGTTGGATTGGGAGTGGCCTGGATTGCCGTAGGCGGCATTCAGTTCGCATTTCCGTATGGCCCGCTGCCTCGGGGAATCTTCCTAGCCTTGGGCGTGGTGTACCTGATTGCTGCGCTTTTCCAACTGAAGCGAGCCTACCATGCCGAAAGTATCCTCCGGCCAGAAGCGTAAGGTTGACGTGATGGGCAACGCCGCCCTGTGAGGAAAATTGCCGCGGGAGAAAACTAGGGTGCGGCTATCTCAGCGCCGTCGTGGGGGCGTTCGGGATCAACGTGGATTATGCCCAGCTTGTGAAGCACTACGGCCCCACGATTGATGTGGATGGACCAGAGCGGAAGTACAGCCCCGGCGAGTGCTGCGGTATCTCCAAGCGCCGGGCGCCAGGTAATCCTATCAAGGCCTTTGTCTCGAACTCTCACGTCGACAAGCACAACCGGACTATGCGCCAGCAAACGATGCAGTTTTCTCGCCTGACTGCGGCGCATTCGAAGACGATCGACAGCCATGCGACGATGGCTGCGTTGTGCGCTCGTTGGTACGATTTCGCTCGCATCAATTCATCTGTCTGTACATCTCCCGCGATGCGTGCGGTTTTGAACAGAGATCGCGGGGCGTCAGCGACATTGTGAAGCTGATGGACCAATGGGAAATTGCATCATCGGCATAATGGTGCGCTAGCGGGAACCTTCAATCGATGATCGTGTGCCCCTGTCACGAGCGGGGTTCCTATGCGTGCTTTCACTGCTGCCGCTCTGGCATTCGGCCTGTTTGCGAACATCGCACTTGCCGATCCGCTGTTGGCACCCGGAAAGCCGGCCGGTGTTGAACAAGCCGTTTCAAGGTCCAGCGAGAACTTCATTTTTGGATTGGCCATTTTGACAGCCGTCGGGTTGGGTGTCCTGGTTGCAACCGATCACTCTTCCAACGTCGCGACATCGACGGGTCCCTGATGGCGCTGCAACCCCAAGACAAACTGAACTTGCGGTCCCTTTCAGCGGGGCGTCTCCAGGCGTAGCCGTCAGGGCTGCTGGGCGCCGCACTTGACGCAGGTTATCCGGGAAACCGCCGGATCGTTTCCGGGCGCTTGTATAAAGCCGTCGGACAACTCCACCAGCTTGCGCCTGGTTTCGGCTTCACCCTGCCACACCGCATGGCCCGTGGTGCCGCAGCCGGGGCATCCGAATTCTTCCATGAACTGCGCTGCCGGCATCGCTTGAACGCTCCCTCAAAGTGCGGATTCCTATACCGCGCGGGCAAACTCTGCCATGCCCAATCCAGGGCATTGGTGCGGTTTGAAGTCTGGCGGGATGGACGCGGTTCGCTGCGGCCCATGCGCGATGACCAGAGCTTGCGCGGCGCCGCGGGTTACAATCTCGAGGCTGGTGGAAGAACGCAAACGGGGCCAGGCCGGGTCGAGGACGGACCCGCGCCTGGCCCCGCAAGGCTTTACGGCAAGGTGCCGCTGGTATTCACAGTGCCGACGAACCCGGCTTGCGCGGGGTTCTGGCTTGCGATGATGCCTGCGGCAATCGCGGCTACGCCAAGGCCCACAGCGATCAGCAAGCCGTTGCCGGCAAGATTGGCCTGTTTCACGCCCGCGGGTTTTCCGGGGGAAAGGGGGGCGGTGGTGCTGGTGTCGGCGGCGTAGGCAGAAGACGCCACCAAGCCAAGGGCCATGACGGCTGAAATAATCTTTCGCATCTGAGACTCCATCCCTGGTTTTTTGTTATGGGAACGCTACCGTAGATGTCGGGACCTCGCAATACTGCTGATTTTGAGGGTCTTAGCGGCCTTCCATGCTTCGGGTCTGGGTGGTCCGCCGGCCGGTTTCGGACGTCAGGGCCGCAGCGGATTTTCCGGCCAGTTGTGACGGGGATAGCGGCCGCGCATGTCGCGGCGGGCATCCGCCCAGGCGCCTTTCCAGAAGCCCGCGATATCGGCCGTCAGCGCGATGGGCCGCCCGGCCGGCGACAGCAGCGCCAGGCGCAGCGGCACGCGGCCGCCCGCCAGCTTGGGTGTTTCGGCCAGGCCATAGAAGTGCTGCGCCCGTGCCGAGGCGATGGGCACCGGCTGGGTATAGTCCACCGCGGCGCGGCCGCCGGGCAGCGGCAGATGGGTCGGCAATTCCTTTTCCAGCCGCGCTTTCAGCGTCCAGTCCAGGCGGTCGTGCAAAATCGTGGCAAGGTCCAGCGCCGCGACATCATTCAGCCGTGTCAGGCCATGCAGGTGGGGTGCCAGCCAGTCCGCAACGCTCGCAAGCAGGCTTGCATCGTCCGACGCCGGCCAGGTTTCGGGTTCCACGCCCTGCATCAGTTTCAGCCGCGCCTGAAGGTTGCGTGCCGCTTCATCCCAGGGCAGGCGTGACGGATCGGCGCGCACGGCTTCCAACAGCGCCTGGGCGGCCTCCGCTGCATCGGGGGGCGTGGCGACTTCTTCCAATATCAGCGCACCAAACCGTTTGCGCCGCCGCGCCAGAACGGAGCCTGACACGGGGTCGATGCTGGTCTCGACCGTCTGTGTGATGTGTGCCGCAAGCGTTGCCGGCAGGTCGGCCACATCCAGCGGCGCCGCCATGCGGATCAGCGGCGATGTCTTCATCTCCAGCGCCGCCACGGCCAGCAGCTGTGCCTTCGCCAGCGGATCCGTCACGGCAAGGCGCGCGCCGCCGCCGCCCGACAGGCGGAAGCTGCCCGGTTCATTGCGCCGCTGCGCCAGCCGGTCGGGAAAGGCCGCCGCAATCAGCGGTGCGGGATCGCCCCCGGCCTTCTGCGCCCCGATGCCCAGCCGCGCGCGATACTGCCTGGCAGCCTGCCGGATGCGTTGCACTGCGTTGCGGTCTGCATCGGCATGCGATCCTGCAATCGCTTCCAACCGCAAGGTGATGTCGGCGGGTGTGTCTGCGCCGCGCAGCGGATCGCGGTCTTCCAGCAGGGCGGCGATCTCGCAAGCTAGGGCAGCCTGCGCGCCGCTTTGCGCCAGCATCATCGCGGCCAGGCGCGGATGCGCGCCCAGTGCCGCCATGCGCCTGCCCAGCACCGTGATGGCGCCGGCATCGTCCAGCGCGCCCAGCGCGATCAACAGTGTGCGCGCCGCAGCTGCCGCGCCTTCGGGCGGCGCATCGGGGAAGGCCAATCCTGAAGGCGGCGTGCCCCAGGCGGCGCAATCCAGCACCAGGCCCGACAATTCCGCTTCCAGGATTTCAGGCCGGTCATGAGGGCGAAGGCCCCGCTGCAGCGCCTCGCTCCACAGCCGGATGGCGATGCCGGGCGCTTCACGACCGCCGCGGCCGGCGCGCTGGTCGGCAGCGGCGCGGCTGACGCGTTCGGTTGTCAGCTGTGTCAGTCCGCTGGCGGGATTGAAGCGGGGGGCGCGGCGAAAACCGCCATCAACCACAATGCGCACGCCGGGAACGGTGAGCGAGGTTTCCGCAATCGCCGTCGCCAGCACCACGCGGCGGCCCGCACCCGGGCGCAGCGCCAGGTCCTGCTGGGCCGGCGGCAGGTCGCCATGCAGCGGCAGCACCATGGCATCGACGCTTTCCAGCGCCGATTCCGTGCGGCGGATTTCGCCCATGCCGGGCAGGAAGGCCAGCACGTCGCCCGGCGCTTCATCCAGCGCGTTGCGAATGGCGCGCGCCATGGCAGCGGGCAGGTCACGCGGGTCGCCAAGATCGCGCGGCGCGTAACGGATATCGACCGGAAACATCCGGCCGGCACTTTCCACCATCGGCGCGTTCATGATCGCCGACAGCCGCGCACCATCCAGCGTGGCCGACATGGCCAGCAGGCGCAGGTCGGGCCGCAGCACGGCCTGCGCATCCAGGCACAGCGCCAGCGCCAGGTCGGCCTCCAGCGAGCGTTCATGGATTTCATCCAGAATGACGGCTGCCACGCCATCCAGCCCCGGATCGCCCAGCAGGCGGCGCACCAGAAGGCCCGTCGTCACCACTTCGATGCGGGTGGCGGCACTGACCGCGCTTTCCAGACGGGTGCGAAAACCCACTGTCTGGCCCACCGGCTCGCCGATCAGGCTGGCCATGCGCGTGGCCGCGGCACGGGCCGCCAGACGCCGCGGCTCCAGCATCAGGATGCGGCCCTTGTCGAACAGGCTCAGCAGCGCCAGCGGTACCGTCGTGGTCTTGCCGGCGCCGGGCGGCGCCACCAGCACGGCATTGGGGCCATCGGCCAGCACCGCCAGCAGCCGCGGCAGGCATTCGGCAACCGGCAGGTCAGGCAGGACGAACGGCATGGCAGCGTACTAGCGCACCATTTGCAGAACCGACAGTCCCCCAGTATTTGAAAGGTACGCGGCCCCGTGGCGGAACTGGTAGACGCACCGGACTTAAAAACCGACTAATACCATAATATCCTTGCGTTTACATGCATTTAGCGTATCATATTCCTAGCGCACACCTAGCGCACAAACGCACTTTTAGCGCACTGGAGGAGTATGGAAAACACAAGGCATTCGTTACTCGATAACAAGGTCCAATTGTTCTTGCGGCCGAGGAGCCCCTTTTGGCAGTGCTCCTATTCGTTTGAAGGAAAGCAATACCGACAGAGCACCAACGAGGACAGCTTATCCCGCGCGAAGGACGTGGCGCGCGATCTTTATCTGACCGCACTTGGAAAGCACCGTAGGGGCGAGCTCAAAGCCGGGAAATTGTTCAAGGATGTCGCCGCGCGGTTCATGGACGAGTTCACCGTTCTGACTATGGGAGAAAGAAGCCCGGTGTATGTTGATGGCCACCGGCTGCGTATCGAGAAGCACTTGAACCCATTCTTCGGTGAAAAGGTCATTACCGAGATCACCCCCGGGTTAGTTCAGGACTACCGCATCCACCGGATGAAAACCGGTATGTCGCGCAGCACTCAGTTGACCAAACACAATGGTGGTGAGCCGGTACAAAAACCGCCGGCACGGAGCACACTGCACCAAGAGATTGTTTGTTTGCGGCAGATTCTCAAATGCGCCAACCGGCACGGTTGGCTCGAAAACATTCCCAACTTAGCTGCTCCTTTCAAGCAATCTAACAAGATCAGCCACCGCGCTTGGTTCTCGCCTGAAGAATACAAGGCGTTCATCAAAGCCACGCGCGCCCGAGCAACCAACCCGACGCGGGAGCGCTGGCGCTGGTCCTGTGAGCAGTTGCATGACTTCACATTGTTTATGGCAAATACGGGACTGCGTCCCGATGAAGCCTATCGCCTCGAATTCCGGGACGTGGATATCGAGGACGACTACGAAACCAGAGAAACTATTCTGGCCATCAAAGTTCGCGGTAAACGTGGCGTCGGCTACTGCAAGAGCCTGCCGGGTGCAGTAGAGCCATTCAGACGCTTGCAGAAGCGTCGGCGTCCGACGTTCTTATCTGACGGACCGGAGGGGACGGAAGAACTTGGCAGTCTGAGAAAGGCGAAGGCCGAGACTGCCCTAACTCTACCAAAGCCAACCGACCTCATCTTCCCCAAGCCCCATCGCGAGCTTTTCAACGAAATACTCGATGAACTTAACATGAAGCTAGACCGTGAAGGTAATGAGCGGACCGCGTACAGCCTCCGTCATACCTACATTAGCATGCGCCTATCGGAGGGGGCGAACATCTACGACGTGGCCAAGAATTGTCGCACTAGCGTGGAGATGATCGAGAAGTATTACGCCTCGCACCTCAAGGACCGCGTCAACACAGCTGCCATCAACGTGCGCCGCCGACGCCGTCGGCAACCAATTAAAAAAAACTGAAGGTTGCTGGCTCAGTCCTCAAAAGCGGATTGTTGCTCTGTAGAAATCGCTTCTTTGCATTTTGCCGCTTGTGGGCTGTCTGAGTTGCTTAGCCTGCCACCAGGGACACGACGGCGTTATGAACACTTGCCAAGTTTGACCTTGGCGGCTTCCAACGCCCCCGCTATATCTAGTCCAATGCGGGCGTGGCGGAATTGGTAGACGCACCGGACTTGATACGGCCATTGAGTGCTCAGCGGGAAACCGCCGATGTAGAACTGCTCAAATTCGGGGAAGCCTTTACTGGTAATCCCGAGCCAAGCCCCTAACTGGGGAAGGTGTAGAGACTAGACGGGCAGCACCTAACCCTCGCGTTGCGGGGCACGGTGAAGGGATAGTCCAGACCACGAACGCCCTTGGGCGGCGGCGAAAGCCGAAGTGGTATGAAAATCCGTTAGGCTTTGCCTGTGCCGGTTCGAGTCCGGCCGCCCGCACCACATTGAGGCCGATAGCCTCAAAGATAATTCTTTCGAGCTACACAGCCGTCAGACCGCCATCGACAGCGAGATCGATGCCGGCGACGTAGCTGCTTAGGTCCGAGGCAAGAAACAAGGCCGCGCTCGCGATCTCATCGGGGTACGCCAATCGTGCAAGTGGCGTCATTGCCATGATTTGATTTCTGGCTTGGGCCGCGCCCTCTTTGGATGGGAACTGGCCGTCGAACATTGGCGTGTCCACCGCGCCGGGGCTCAACACGTTAGTCCTGATCCTGCGCTCCTTCAACTCGCTAGTCCATGTGCGAGCAAATGACCGGATCGCAGCCTTGGTGGCGCTGTAGGTACTGCGGCCGGGAAGTCCTTTGTTCTTGCCGGCAGACGCCACAAGGATGATCGATGCGCCATCATTCAAATAAGGCAGCGCCTTTTGAACCGTGAAATAAGTACCACGCGCATTGGTGTTAAAGGTGTTGTCAAAATGCTCGAATGTCGCTGCGGCGGTCATTGTCTTTTCGACGAAGGCCGCACCGGCAAAAAGCACATCGATCTTTCCCCTTTTCGCGACAGTTTCATAAAGGCGGTCCAAGTCTTCGAGCTTGGCAATGTCGGTTTTTACGGCGGTGACATTCGAGCCGATCTCCGCGACAGCCTTGTCCAGCTCGGCCTGCCGGCGACCGGCAATGAAAACATAGGCCCCCTCTTCAACGAACCTCGCTGCGGTCGCGAGACCAATGCCGCTACTACCCCCGGTCACAACCGCGATCTTGTCTTTCAGTAATGACATACCGTTCTTCCCTGGCGGGCTAGAGTTCCGCATTCTTATTGTTTTCAGCATGGGCGGGCTGAGCGCGACTTTGGCGCAGTTCGTCCCGGAGTTGTTTGACCTCTCGTTCCAGGTGCTCGATACGGCCGAGCGTGTAGTCGAAGCCACTGGAGGACGAGAGCGCGTCCAGGGTGGCCCAGACGGTCGCAAGGGTGCGGCGTAATCTTCCAGGCTCAGGGACGGGGTGGTTCGCTGCATTTTCCATCATTGAGGTCTCCTACTGTAGAAGCGAAGAGGGGCGAGAGCTGCCAACTGTTGTTCAAAGCTGCGACCAGCCGCCATCGACCGGTATCTCGGCACCGGTCGTGAAGGTCGCATCGAACGCAAGGAAGAGGACGGCTTTAGCGATTTCCTCCGATGTCCCGAACCGCTTCATGGGAACCGTCCCGATTGTCTTCTCTCTGACCTGGGCGACCACGTCAGCATTGGGGAACACTTTATTGAGGATCGGCGTATCGATGGGGCCAGGCGTCACCGCGTTGACGCGAATTTCCTGAGGAAGTAGCTCGGTCGCGAGCACCCTGGCGAAGGATCGCAGCGCAGCTTTGGCCGCCCCGTATGTGGCTTGACCGGGCAGTCCCTTGACGTTGGCGATGGAGGTGGTCAGGACGACGGAACCGCCCCGGTTTATCAGCGGAGCGAGCTTCTGCACCGCGAAAAAGGGACCCTTGGCATTGAGGTTGAACATCTCGTCGTAGATCGCCTCAGTCACGTTCCCGAGAGGCGTCGGAATGCTGAAACCGGCATTGACGAAGAGCAGGTCGAAAGTCTCGAACTCGGACTTAACAAGAATTGCGAGTCCGCCAATGTCTGACAACGACCGCGCGTCGCTTGCAACGACGGCGGCGGTCCGTCCAAGCTCTTTTCGGGCAGATTCCACACCCTCAGGTGATCGGCCCGTTACTATGACGCGCGCACCCTCGGCCTGGAGCATCTTTGCCGTCGCGAGGCCCATGCCGCTTGTGCCGCCGATAATGACCGCCTTCTTATCTTTGTACCGTTCCATACGCATTCTCCTTGTGAACTTTGTTGCCTCACCTGCGTGAGATGCCGACCCGCTTCCTTCGAGACCGGGAGTGTCAGGAAGGCCTTAGGTCTGCGCCCGAGACTTTGACGACGGCCTGCCACGCGGCTTCCTGGCTGGCGTGGTCGTGAAGGTGCGGCTGGAGCTGCACCTCCATTGGACCTGAGAACTTTCCCTTAGCCGAGGCGAAGAATTGCCCTGAAAGGTCGGTTCCAAACTCCGACGCCTCTAGGTAACGGCTGGCTGCGGTTTCCGGCGTCTGGTTCATGCCGGGAATGAGGTTCACGATAGGGATCATGAGATAGCGCAGAGCTGGGCCAGCGCTTCGCACCACGTTGGTCCCCGTCGCGCCACCGGGAGAAACTGTGTACACAGCCATGCCGGAAGGTAAGCGGCGCGCCAGAGCCGCGACCCACCAAGCGATAATGAGCTTCGCGTCGGCATACGCATTGTTGGGCACGTATTTCACGTTCGGCCCGTTGCGTATCAAGGCTTCCACAGCAGCGGTTCGGTCGCCCCGGAAGTGCTGGGCAGCGAATACTGGCAGGTCCGTGTATTTGAACATGGGTACGCCACCCCGCGCGGGTTCCGCACCCGCGATGACGATTCGCGCGTCGGGGCTCAGTAAGCGGGCGTTGAGCAGCCCAACAGTTAGTCGATGGTGGCCGATGAGCGGTGCTTGCGAGGACTCGATCCCCTCCGCAGTGAACTCTCTTTTCTTGAAGGGAACTAACCCGGCATTGAGAAGCAAGAAGTCAATCGGGCGACCTCGTTTGACCAGCTCGGCGACCGCGGCCTGAACGCTGGCGGGCGCGTTGAGATCGAGCTCAAGCGGCGTGAAGATATTTTTGCCAGTTTCCGCCGCGAGCTGAGCGGCAGCTTCTTTGGCCCGAGCCAGGCTGCGTCCAGTGATAATGATCTCGCCCCAGCCCCTCCTAGCAAGGAGGCTGGCTGCTGCCTCGCCAAGCCCCGAGGTGGCGCCGGTTATGAGAGCGATCGAATGTTCCATGGTTGGCTCCGTGGTGAGGGATGGTCGATTCGTGAGCCCCGCGCGGCCAGAACCAGCTTGCTATTATTGAACTGTTTGGTATCTTAATCGGGATGTATGATGCATGGCAAGGAGTTTCTTACTGAATGGTTCAGAATGCCACTAAGCCGCGTGGTCGGCCGCGCAGCTTCGACGAAGCGGAGGCGCTTGAAAAAGCGACCCAGGTGTTCTGGTCGAAGGGTTACGACGGCGTGACCATTGACGATCTTGTTGCCGGAATGGGCGTAGGAAGGCCGAGCCTCTATGCCGTCTTTGGGGAAAAGCGAGCGATATTCTTGCGTGTGCTAAAGGCATATGCAGAGCGGAAGGGCGCGCTAGCTGCGAAGGCTCTGCTCTCACCGCAAAGTCTTCGCAACTCGATTGCGAGCTTTCTGAAGTTCACGGTTGAAAGTGCGACCGAGAAAGGGTCCGCGCGCGGCTGCCTAGTGGTATGCGTCGCGCCCCTCGTGGAAGACCCAGAGCTACGACGGTTCCTGTCGAACGCGGTCGCGGGCGGCACGGCACTGGTGGAACGTCGTTTCCGTGACGCGATCACTGCGGGAGAAATCCCCCCCGATTTTCCGGTAGCTGTGCGCGCGATCCAAGTCACCGACTTTGCTCGCGGCCTGACATTGCGCGCTCGGATAGGGACGCCGCGCAACACGCTTCTCAAGGATGCCGAGGAAGCGGCCGACCTGGTTATCCATCCATAAGGTCGAATCGCGACAGCGGCGCGCGGTTGAGGGATAGCCCTGACAGAAACCTGTTATGGCAGCGGGAGAAATCGCCGAGGGCTACCGCCCCCTTTCTCGCCGTTGGGCTAGCTCACGGCGAACCAGTTCGCGGTTCGCAAACGTCTGCTGCCGCTCGGGCTGCGGCTCCTCATTTTCGGCAATCAAGGTTTCGATGAGCTTGGCCAGGACGTACAGTTCAGCCAGGGTGCGGGTTTCAAGTTCAAGTGCAAATAACGGGTTCATAGTGCCTCCTTCAGTTTCGACCGCGACCATCGCGGCGTTGCGCGGAGTGACCGCGCCGGAGAAGGCGGCTGCATCGCTGTGCGACCGCAACGCAGAGGAGGAGTGTTCACACTTGCTGCCCTCAGCCGACCGAAGGCGCTACGACAGAGCCTAGCCGCAGATGGCGCGTGGAAACGCGCTAGGCACTGCATCCGGCATTGAGCTTGAGCTTGCAATTACTTGCGCCGGCATCCCTGGCCTAAGTGATACCGACTGCATTGCGCTTCCTTTGAGACGCCGCCCGAGTTGGCCTCGAAGACATGCGAACCTGGACCCTTGCGTGACGGGTTCAACGAGAATTGTCCCCCGGCAAGCCGTTCCTCGCGCCCGCTTCGCTCCAAAATTCCCGTTTCCGCCTACGGCGTGACCCCGGCCCGCAGGCGGGTCCTGTCGGTGCGCATACGAGGCCGCATAGGGCGGCTTCAGCACCAAAGGAGACGACTATGACTACCATCGGTTCTTTCGCACGGGACGGCCAGGGCTTCACCGGCACCATCGCAACCCTTGCGATCAAGGCGAAGGCGGCCATCAAGCCTAACCGCAAGACCGCCGAAAACGCACCCGACTACCGCATCTACTCAGGCGGCGCTGAAATAGGTGCCGCGTGGTCGAAAACAAGTGAGGGCAACAAGCCCTATCTCTCCGTCAAGCTGGACGACCCCAGCTTCGGCAACCCGATCTTCGCTCGGCTCGTCGGTGACGGCGACGATCACCAACTCTTCTGGAGCCGCTGAACCGAAAGGGGCGGTCTTTAGGCCGCCCCGCCAGCGCTATTGGCGTATAAGCATGAACCCAATACCAGAGCTACTGGCGCTTATTTTTGTCGCGATTATCCTGCAGAATTCTCA
Organism: Heliamphora exappendiculata; assembly: GCA_034768845.1. Classification (NCBI taxonomy): domain Eukaryota; kingdom Viridiplantae; phylum Streptophyta; class Magnoliopsida; order Ericales; family Sarraceniaceae; genus Heliamphora; species Heliamphora exappendiculata. The sequence continues at coordinate 15,767 of JAOTRH010053843.1, forward strand.
ATATGCTTACAGCCTCGCCCATGGAAATCCGGCGGGGAAATAATCCCAAGTGCCGTCCATACTTTTCACTCGCCATGTTCATGATCGATTCGTATCTTTCTTTCACAGGGGAAAGGAGCGATTTCCGAATATCGTTGACCCAAAAGCGATCAAGCGAGTGGCGCTTCAACTGATTAATCAAATCACGTTCTGCGCGCTCCAGTGTATCCAAGTAAAATAGGATGGCGGTGTATCTGTCCCGCCCGGATAGCAAAATTACGTCTGATGCCAGGAACTCGACCATTTCAACGAAGCGCTGGTTGACAACCTCGTGGCTTTCTTTGAGTTGGCCGAAATGTGCAAAATAAGATTCTTCGTGAATGCGCGATCCAGTGCCTGCTAGCGCCTCCACGGTATACATCAACCAACTCGCCATCGTTTCGGGATCGATGTATCCGGCTAACCAGTAGTCGAGCTCGTCAGTCTTCAATCCCCAATAACGCCTAAAGTAGGCCTCTACCTTATGGTTGAAGATCAGCTCTTCGTTTGTAAGGGCTTGCTTTTTCTTAAGACCGAGAACATACGAAAACAATGAACGCTTTTGATTGTCCGGCGCGACCGAATCAGACGGCAAGGGGTGCGTCTTTTTCACTTTGTGAGATAATTCGTCAATCTCCATCCGAAGTTTGTAGAGGTCGTCGTAGCGCGCATTACAATGGACAATCACGTCCATCCGCTTATTTCGTATATTGATTGAAGCGTTTACGCGCAGCGTCACCCAAGCCGTGACACAGGCTACAGCGGTTGCGACTAAAGTAGCAGTGGCGGCCGGATTATGTAGAATCCAGGCTTGCGCGTCACTTATGAACCACATTTTGCCCCTCGCGATCGGGGCAGATTATCACTTCGTCTGCGGTTTCGCCATACACGCTCTATAGCGATCTAACCCGATACCGCCAACAAGTTGGCCCAGTGCTGTTTCCTGTGCCGGTAAGTTCAGGTAGTCCCACGCGCGGCCGGTCTCCTTTAGAGTTTTTTGCATCTCTGACTTAGCCTCAGCAATGCAGTTTTTCATTTTTTTATCGCTATCGTAATCAGGCATAATGTCCCCCTCGGTTGTTATATTGAGAAGCCAATTATACCCGGCTCGGATATCTGTTTGTGTTACAGTTTGCGGAAGATGGAATTTCTTGAATTGATGTTTTTGAGACGCTTAGGCAATTTGGATGTCTTAACGAAATCTTAGCGTGACCCGTGTATGATTATTTTTATACGGAGCATTTATCGCTTTAAACCCTACAGACCAACGTATCAGTGAACGCCCTGAGGCGGCGCCGCAAGACGCGAAGACTAGTCTTCGCGAAGATCTCGCGGCCCAATTGGCAGATGCCCAAGCATCTCTAAGTGCTATTATCATCGAACTTCGCCAGACTGGCGCTAGTGCGGACGTCGTTGCGCAAGGCGAAATCCAGCTTGCCGCGTTGATGGGCCTTCGGCGCCAACTTGCCACGGCAACGCCGGCTACGATGGCAGGCATCCGCGCTGAGGTTGCTTCGTGCGTTGCTGCAGCCGGGAGAATTGCCCAGCAGGCTCAGACGGCAGCCGCCGGCTCAGGCATGGGCGTCGCCGGCACGACGCTCGCCGCTGCAAGCGAGTCGGCGCGGAATGCCGTGAAGTCATTCGAGGAAGATTACTATCGCCAGAAGAAATTTGAAGGCTACCTTCATTTCTCGTCTGCTGGGGACGAGACGGAGTTCCGGCGCAGAGAGGAGGAGCGAAGAAAGGAAATCGAGCAAGCTCGCGCGCTCCGCACACCGGAAGGCGACCTGCTTGCGACCAAGCTCGCAATCCAGCAAATGAATGACGCGGGCGCGCATGGCGCTTCGGATAGTCCAGATTTCCGCGAAGACCTGGGCCGCTTAGAGCAAGCGCGAGCCAACCTTAGCAAGGCGATAGCGGCCAGATCGCCAAGCGCAGAGAGCAAGCAGCAAGAAGCTGCGGCAGAAAGCGATCCCCTCGACGCGATAAAGCCCAGCCTCGAAGCATCTCGGGACCAGATCGCCAAATTGAGAGCTGCTGGAGTGATTCATGCCGCTCAGGGCGAGGGTCATGGCATTAACATAAATCAGGCTCAGCAAGGGGCGGTCGGGCGCGGCCCTACATAAATTTGAGCGCCTTGCAATGTGCCACAACGCTCACAAGGTAATCACGGTCTTTGACCAACCTCGGAAGTTCAGTGTTCCGCGTTTTGTCAAAATCACCTTCGATCTGAGCTTTGCTATAGCCCAGGTCGCGCCCAGCGGTGGACGCAACATCAAACGCCTGATGGGCCTGTTTCTCGTAAATGGCAGCTTTTTCGGTATCGCCCACATCTAAGCGCATGCCTCTCGCTACGCCATTCGTCACGTAGCAAAGCATCGCGTCTGAATAGAGGCTGCGCTCTAGCGCGGGAGGAAGCGACGTGAAGTCACCCGCAAAGCTCGATAGCGAGCTGATAGGCAGGGTACAAGCCACGGCCAGCGCGCGGAGATACTCGCGCCGCACTTATTTCGGACCCTTGTAGGTGACGCGGTGCAGAATTAATCCTGAGGCAAGCGCGGCGCCCAATTGGGCAATCGCCTGTGTGATGGCGCGCTCGAAATCAGCTTTTGTCATGTGGTCGTGGTGCGTCGGCACCGTTACATCAAACCCGCCCTTGTTGGTTTGAACGTCATATTGATGGGCCATGGCAGAATTTCCCCATGCGATTTTCAAAATGCAGGGAAAAAGTAACACTATGGGGAATTTTGTTGCGCCAAGCGCATGCGCTTGCCAGTGGTTCGGGCATGCCCTCACCTTTCCAGTATCAATCGCCGATCCATGAGAACCGGCGATTTATCCGCCCGAACGCCGCATTTCGGGGTTCGGACTCTTGCAACACTATTCCCCATAGTGTTGCGAGGGTGAGCGCGTGAAGCGCTCGTATCAATCGGCGCTGTTCAACCAGAACGGGCGCCGAAAATACATCTGCGGAAGCGAGCTGCCTCGCTTCCTGGCTGCGGCGCGCAGCTTCGGGCCAGAGTGCGAGACATTTTGCCTTTTACTTGCTCTCACGGGTTGTCGCATCAGTGAAGGGCTGGGGCTAACTCCAGGGCGTCTGGACCCTGAAACAGGGCGCGTCGTTTTTCGGACCCTGAAACGTCGCGGGCTGATTTTTCGCGCCGTTCCGATTCCCGACGATCTCATGGTCGCATTGCGAGAGCTGTCGACTGGCAAGGCCAAAGACGCGCCGATCTGGGGCTGGCATCGCGCCACGGCCTGGCGCAAGGTGAAGGCCGTGATGGCCGCCAGTGGCATCGTTGGCCCCCAAGCCATGCCTAAAGGCCTCAGGCACGGTCTTGGTGTCGCCCGCGCCGA
>JAOTRH010053854.1:0-19139 GCA_034768845.1 Heliamphora exappendiculata
GGATAAACAATAAAAGAGATACAATAGAATCAAATCAAAATCAATCTAATCAATCTAATATTCTAATCAATCTAAATTTAATATTTCAACAAGACCCATATGAAAAATACAAACCCACCAGTGATCCAAGATATCCAAACTGAATCATAAGTTGAAGACAGAGACACCGATATTTGTTCAGGCTCAAACCCTTGAACCGCCCTCTGCACCCGGGGATCAGTGTCCGGCAAATCAATGGCGTTTCCGCGGAAGCTGTCGTCAAGAGGAACAGTCACGGGCTTGAAGGGTCCTTCAAGGGTCGTCGGAATTCTTCCATGAGCAAACACCAAGCTAATTAGCAGAAACAAGAGATGAATCCCAGTTAAATTCAGTCCACGGAAAGCCATTTCCGGGTCTTAAACGCATCAAAAAACCGAAACCCAGATTACAAAATCGATGAAAGAGGGCTCCAGTCAGAGAGGTGGGGAGGGATTTACGACGTAATAGGAGGTGGCGAAGAGATTTGAAGAGAGGGGGGAAAGTTACTTGGATAAAGGGAACCATTACAGCATATTCTGGCATATTTGTTTTGCTATGTTCTCGTGTATTTTCACACTAATTCGATGTTGGAAATGTGTATCTATGTGTATGAACACGTAGAGATGGAGTGACGAAGGTGGCAAACAAGGGAGGTTGGTTTAAAAGAGAGAAAGAGAGTGAGGAAGGTGTGAATGAAGGGTGGCGTTGGAATAATCAACGGTTATTGGCAGCTTGGCCGGCAAATAGTGGTGTTATTTTTTGTCCGGTCCAGCCGGCTAAGTATTTGGCCCGGTTAATATTCGAGTGATTTAGAAATATTTGGCCTTTTTGTTTATGAGGATCCATGACAACTGAAAGGCTTAATAATATTACTACAGCTCAACATTGACAAATTAACGTTGAAAAGAACTATGTTTAATAAAAAACGACGTAACAGTTAAGACTCTTCACTACGGCTTGAACGAGGCCGTTTTTTTGACCAAATTCTATTATTCAGGCTATTATGTATTTGTTTAAAATATTTTAAAAAATTAATTTTTAAGAGATTTAACTTTTCTCAAAATAAAAAATTAAAAAAAAATTAAATTGTTTAGAATAGTGTTTTGTAGTAGCTTTTTTTTTTTACTTTTTATTATAATTTCTACAATGTCTTAACTTTTAAGTTTTAAATTATAATATTTGAGATATTAACACAGTATTTTTTGTGAGTAGAGTTAACTTTATTAAATAAGAGTATTATAGTATTTTTTTTAAAAAAAATTAAAGTGTTTGAAATATGTATTATTTTTTTTCTTAAATTATAAAATTAAAAAAATATAATTAATTTTTTTTATAAAAAAATCAGCTTCAAAGCCATCTCACGTGGGCCCTAAATTTTAAGAATTGTCGTTATAGAAAGCAATGGATCTGTTAATTGTTTATTCTTGGTTTTAGATTAGATTTTTTTGTACGATACTAATTTTGATTTTAGTTTTCAAATTTAAAATTAAATTAAATATTTTCATTTTTTGGTTATTTTAGGATTTTTTTTATTTTTTGCTTGCCTGACAAGTGTTAGCTTTTTTTTTCTTTTTATGCTTCCTAGTTAGGGTGAGACTTCATAGGCTATAAATAATAGTTGTAAATATTCAAGCAAATCAGTTTTTGATGATTAATAACATATTGAGAATTTTTTTTTTGCCTTTAATTATGGTATCAGGTTGAAAAAGATTGTTATTTTTAGTATTTAATTTTAAATTAATAAATTCAAGTTCTTATCATTGCTTTCTTATCTTTTATATATATTTTTAAATCAACAAATTTAAGTCTTTATTTTTTTTTCTTTTTGCTTACACGTTCTCGCTACATCGGGAGTGTTTAGCAAAGTTACTGTTAATAATTTTTATTTTTTAACTATTAATTTTATATAAATAATACATATTTTTTTAAACATTCACAGTTGCTATTATATATTATAATTATTTTTTTTCTATTTTATCTATAAATTATAATTTTTATCAAATATTCATAATTTATTTATTGTTTTAAACTGTAGGTATTTAGAATACTTGCACGGTTTTTTTTTAGTAGAATTGACTCGTTTAATTGCAAATATTGCGATTATTTTATTTTAAAAAAATTAAAGTATTAGAAATGTAGGTAAGTTTTTTTTTGGAAAAAAAAGTAAAAATAAATAAGTAGACTTTTAGAAATGGCAAATATTATAGCTTAAAAACTGAGTTTTTTAATAAAAAAATAACTTTTTAGAGATGTGTTTACACCATATTTCATAATGTTCTAATAACAGAAAAATGATGATTAAGCAGTACTCTATCGAGCGAAAAAAAGATATCTTTATAATTTTTGTCAATTTGAAATTTGCCTTAGTTTTATCGAGTAGATAATTAAGACTCCTTTAAACCTTAATTATATAATACCTACGAGCTAAAAATGTGACATTATAACCGTTCAATAAAAAAAAAAAAACACAACTGTCCACTAAGAAATGAGTAACCATGAACTACCAATCAAAGCCGTTAGAGATGGTTGCCACTTTCAAGTCAACAGCAAAGAGAGTTATCTTTTAAATTCATTCAGAAAGAATCAAATGCCAATAAATAAGCTTGATTGAAACCCAACAAGAACCCTTTTGTTTTTTCATACTTAGCGTTGGAGTTTAAATTTTCGCATTGTAATCTTTATTACTTTAGCAATAAAATTCCTCTTTTCAGTTCTGTTCAAATTCCTTTGTTCGAGTTTATATTTTTTTCAAGAAAATCCTGAAACACGACATCAAAACACACACAATCGCTTGATAGGATTTTCTGTCGAACTCGATGAAAATTTATTTTTTTAGTTAACAAGATGTTAAACAAAGGGTAAGAACAGAAATATTAAAGCCCTGTTCGCAGCCAAAGCTTTTAGCATTTTGGTTAAAATGCACAAAAAAGAGCTAATATATATAACTTATTTGGTAAAACATAAAAAATGTTAAAAAGTTAAAAATAATATCAAAACACTAATTCTAGCAATACTCTGTTTAAACGCTCACCCTGTTCTAAGAGATAATAATATATATCTACTTAATAACTTTGCAACTAATGACAGCTATGCATAACCAATATAATTAACTATATAGAAGGTGAATACTATCTATTTTGAATGAAAAGTAATAAATAAAAAATTAACTTTTTACTCAATTAACTAACAATTTAAGAGTGTCTATGGATTAGCTTGATCCCATTCAAATTATCCAACCAACCTGACCAACATGACAATGGGTAATTTTGCCTATGGTTTGATATAAATTTACTTAGATTTATTGTGAGATTAAGCTACTTATTACTTCGATATTTTCATATAAAAATTATATAATTTGGGTTTATATGTGTTTTAGTTGATAAATTCATATTTTTTATTTTTAAATTTATTAAAAATAAATATTTTTAATTAAAAATAATTATCATTGACTTAAAAATAGAACAAATTCAAAAAAAAATTAAGATAAGGAAGTTCAAATTGCCTAACTGAACTGCATCCACCTATTAATCCATCAAACTCATGGCCCAAAACTTGCAAACCTGTTGGTCAATTGAGGGTAAAAAATTAAAACATGTGACCGGATGATAGGTTATAGCTCAACCTTACCCATGAACACCGGTAACCAATATTTAGAAAAAATTAATTTAAAAGCTAATTTACCAAATAACTTATTTTAAACTCAGTTTTACTTTTTGACTAAAATTACATAAAAGCAAATTCTAAAAACTAGCTTTTAAACTAGTCCCCAAATTAGGCTCTAAGACCCTATTTGCCTGTCTAATGTTTGGCATCCTAAAAAATGCTAACTAAGTTTTTTTACTTATTTTTTTAGGGAAAAAATATATGCATATCCCAAATAATATAATTTTTAAAATAAAATAAGTATAATACTCTTAATAAAAAAAGTTAATTCTATTTCTAAAATGTCAAAAAGTTATCCTAATTACTACAGTTTAAAATCTAAAAAGGCATTTTAAATAAGTTAATGTTAATAATTTAACTTTAAAAAAAACTACAACTCTAAATAATTAAATTTTTTGAACATTCCAAATAGACAAGTAATTCGAGATAGCTTGCTCGAATTGATTAAACTCGTACATTTAAGTGGCATCTATCATAAAATGTATGAAATTTATATATTGTGTAGCTCTTTTTTAAAGTTGAACAAAATCTCCCTTGAACCAAACCGTTCTGATGGAGATTCAAGACCGTCTAAACAGGCTTCAAATCATTCATATGCTATTAGCCTAAGGGGCTTTTAGACAAGAGTGTTGGACGATGATCAATTCTGTCCGGAAGCACCAAGACTATTGAGGAGTGCATTTTTAACCTATTTTGTTGTCTTTTGGCAATCTATTTAAAGGGATCTTATGCTATATCCTAGTTATCGAGTTATTCTTCATTGTATTCATATTTTTCCTCAAAAATTAGTAAAAAAAGTGAACTCTGTAGACCCATGAAAGATTCGCTAAACCACGTACAAATCTTTGTGTAATGCTTCTTATTTGAGTGTGTTTGATCAGTTTTCTTTGTTATTGTTTGTGTGATCCCTAATAATTGGTATTAGATGATTGGTTGTATTAGGGGTCGTAAAATGGCAAAAGTCGAAAAGATCCAGATTGAAAACTTCAATTTATTAAATTTCTCCTCATAGAGGATGAAGATCGAAGCTGTTCTATATTATAAGGATTTATATCTTTTATTTGCATGGAGAGAAGCCAAAGAATATGTCAAAAGAAGACTAGCGGGTACTAGATTGTAAATCTCTATAGATTGTGTGATTGAGTATTTCACGATCGATAACGTTCAACATCGCAAATGAGAAGATGACATCGGTTTTGCTATTAGAGAAGATGCATGGAAATCTCTAAGCATCAAATAAGATATATTTAACGAAAAAATTGTTCAACTTGAACAATTACCGAACATCTCAGTGAATTTAAATACACTGAGATGTTCGATTATCAAAATTATCGAACATCTCAGTGAATTTAATACAATTACCAATTAATTGGAATCGACGAGTATTAATTTTGATAATGAAATCAATGTTATGCTCTTTCTATCCAATTTGACAAAAAGTTGAAATTAAATTGTCATGGCAATTTGTAATTTCTCGAAATTAACAAAAGGTAAAATTGGAGGATCTCCCCTAAATTATTTTAGGGGAAGAGCCACGTAGAAAAATAATTAGGTAAAGGCTTTACATTCGAGGCGGCCTTTAATGTTGAAAGGAGATGAAAGAAAAATGGGGAGGTAGTTAGAAAAGGTGAAAAAACTACAAATTCAAATTACGAGAAAGGTGATAAGCAGAAATCTAGTGATTGTGAAAATTGTAATCAAAAGAATCACTTCAAAAAATACTGCAATACTATAAGAAAATCGAAAGACGACACAAATTAAGGGAAAAGACTACAGTAAATTTTATTGATAGTGAAACTATAGATGCTTTGATATGCGCATTAAATTTTAAAACTTAATCTTACTCGAGAGCATCATTCTATACTGCTTCTCGCATATATGTACTTCATAATTATGTGAATAAAAAATATTGAAAAGGTGTATTTAAACGATGATGAAGCTTACAATATTATTCAAAAGGGTAAAGTGCAAAATACTCATACTAATAGTATAGTATTAAAACTAAAAAATGTTAGACATGTCCCTAGTATAGTATTAAAACTAATAAAAAATAATTAAGAGTGGACTTGGCAAACTAAAAAAATTAACCGAATTTAATGAAATAGATAAGAAATTATTATCAATTTTCATTATGTTTCTTAGTATTTGAATAATTTTTATTAAAAAAATACAACACAAATTACTTGTGCAAAAATTAAGTTAATTGAACATCATAGGCATTTGATCAAATCATATTTACATTAAAAAATAAATGATAAATTTTAAGAAAACAATTTAACAAATATAATCGAGTAATGTAAATACTAATATCCAATCAATGAACATTACTTTTTACATAAATAATTAGCAAAATAAATTAAAATTAATTAATTAATAGTCATTTTTAAAAGACTTGTACAATGATTAATTCTAATACTAAATTTTTTAAAGATTCGATCTTACTTTTTAAATGAGAGATATTCGTATAATAATTTTGTCATTTAGATAACTCTCAACAACTTGTTTTCTATGATTGTTTAGTCATTAACGATACTTTGCTGCCACGCAAATACCGTTGCGAAGCCTACAATCTAGAGAACTACGAAGAGTCTTTTGAGAGGAAAAGGATGTCGGAATCCACCGCTTGATGTCGAGGCAGTGGTGGTGGAACCGTTACGATGGTGGCAACGGCGAGGTCTCTACCATCATGAAAACATGGCGAGTGTTATCAAAGGTGAGAAGAGAGAGAACTAAGGAGTGGAAAGGTGCGATCAAAGGTTTACGTACATGAAAATTTGAGTAACGACCGGTAACAGTGGCGACTTCAGAGGTCGTCGTCATGCTAGATGTGACGGTGATTCCAGTTGGAATGGAGGATAAGATATTTTGTACTAAGGTTTTGGCACGACGACTAGTGGTGGCGACCACTCCGGCGTGACGACTAACTGCGACGATGACGATGGCTTAGGGTTTTGGCGAGAAAGGAAAAGTACTGCAATGTGAATTTGGGTTTCGCACGATTGAGAATTTTTGCTTTCTCTGTTACTTGAGCATTTAATTGAGAAATTTCTCATGATAAAATTTTTTTGTCAAAAATAAGGGAATGACTGAGAATTTTCTCTTCTAACTGAGAATTTTCTCTTCTAATTGTGTTTTACTGATAACTTAATTGTGAATTTTATTAAAATAATTTTTTTGAAAAAAAATGAGGCTTCGATTGTTGCATGAGAAATTTCTCAATTTTTATTTCTATTAAAAATGATAAATTTTTGAGTTAATTGAGTTTTACTCCCATTTTAGAAGTATGTAAGAGTTTTAGTCCCACTAATCTTTTTTTATTGGTTATAGTTCTTTTTTTATTGGGTTTAATCATTTTTTAAAATTTTTTAAATTTTTGGGTCTAATATGCCATTTGCCAACTTGTGATATATTTCATCTTTAAATGTAATTATATTAGTCAAAAATTCGCCTAAAATCACGATAAAAGGACAGTTCTCTCTCACAGTCCTGAATGAAAAAATATGCGGAGAAGAGATCAGAGAGAATCACTTGAAATTTCATCTTCCGCTGCCTCTCATTTGCCGCCCCTCCTCCACCGCTTTCTACTCGTCCTCCTCCGCCACCCCTCCTCTGCCGGCTCCTCTCCGCCGTCGTTCCTCCTCGTCTTCCACTCCGTCGTCGCTGCTTCTAGATTAGTCGGCGCCGGCCACTTCGCGCCACTGCCTTCGTTTCTCGCTGCCGTTGTCGCTTCTCACCGGCACCGAGTTTCTAGATTTGGACCACCAACTCATATCTCGTCGTCGCCGCCGCTCTTTACCACCACCTACCACCAGATCTAGATCACCGACTCCAAATCTCGTCGTCTCTGTCGCTTGTTAACTCTGTCTCTCTCTTTTCTTCTAATTTGCATGAGGTTTGATCCGTCACTATTTCTCTGAACATGGTGTTTCTGGTTCACCGCCACCCCTCTTCCTTTTTCTCCTCCACCAACAACAATAATTTTTTTGATACACATTTTCTATACGATCAGTGTGCAACTGATACAATTATCAGTTGTAAATTCGGTGTTGAACAATTTTGAAAGCTCTTATCTGTTGAACACTGATACAATTATCAATTGCATGTTATTACTAAATGCACATAGCTCTCATAAACTACTGATACATTTTATCAATTTAAAATCATATTATAAGAAGATGTTGCAGCAGATACTTAATACTGATAAATGAATCAGTACTATATGCGTAGTGAACTAGAGTTGAAATATATCCGTGATTTATATTTTTTATGAAAATATTTCTACTAACCATTGATAAATGTATCAATGATCATATATGGTTGTGATAAGTTAAAATATATATAAAAACTAATGATTTGTGGATTTGAAAATGTATCAGATCTATCTGTATAGTGAAATAATTTTGAGAATGTATTACTTGTATGTGACTGTGTATCGTTTATACTTGTTATGGAGGTGAGTGATTTCGCTCAGCAAGCGTGCGCGCACACACAGATTGCTTGATTTAAGGGATATGTCATCTTTGAAAAATTTTAAATTAGGAAAAATAATATCTTTAATAGGGGTATATAAGACATAAAAATTAATTTTAAACATAATGGGATCTAATCTATTAAAAAAAATATGCTGAGACTAAATCTAGTATTATTATAAAAAACATGATTAAATCCAAAATTTTTCTAAATTTTTTAGTTAAAAAAAGTAACAATTTATCAATTGTTTTGTGTTTAACGTAGTTTATAAGCATATTAGATATAACAACATAAAATTTGAAATAAAATAATTTTAGCATTTATTTTTGTTATCTCATTTCCGATGTTCTATGTAAAACAGTTAAAAAATATTCATTGGTATTACTTTTTTTTCACTACTATAACAAAAAATAATTTAACTTTTACTTTTATTATCTTTTTGTTTACATTTTTTATCTCAATAAACTAACAAATTAAGAAAGTCATATTTTTAATTGAGTTTTTTAAAATTAGTCAATTAATTAATTCTTAAATTATTAAAATTATTTTATATTTAACTATTAAATTATTAAAATTAAATAATTGAGTGTCACGGTCATAAATAGTTTTTTATGTATCAATTTCAACACTACTAACTATTTTAATTAGTTTGCGTGCACAAAAGGTAAATCAATACATAATTAGTAATGTGGATAATATATATATATATATATATATATATAAATCTATTCTTTTATATAAAGAGACAATACTAATTGGTGTCTTCTTAAGTTTTGTAAATTTTTAAAATTTTCATATTATTCCAAAAAATTAAATTTATTAATATTAAAAACAAAATTAAAATTTTAAAAATTTTAAAAATAATTACTTTAATTTAATTTTTCAAAATTTTAAAAGTAATCGCACACATGTTCTTTTAGTAGATAAAGAGAGAACTCTGCGTAAATGAAGTTGTGTAAATTTTTGAATATAAATATTATTTTTATTTAGTTTTTTGATACAAAAAAGCATATTTATTTGATTTTATCATTAAACTTTTCTTATATTATTTAATTAAAAAATTATATCTGCTTATAATTTTAAATTTAAACTATTTTACAATTTAACTTTTTAAATTTATTTTAATTTTTAAATATATATTTGCACATGCAACCGCTAGTTTCTAGTAATTAATTAATTTAAACAGTCTTCAATGGTTAATTATATTTAATTAGTCAAACTGTAAAATCCATAATAACCAGTGAGATAAAAACTTTATTAAAGTATTAAAAATCTGTATTAGTTAGGTAAGAAACTGAAACTAGAAAACAAAAAAAGCAAGGGAAAGGAAACAGAGGGGAATTTGTCGATCGATCCAATTGGAGATCTGGCGGCAAAATTTCTGGGAAAATCTGTTGGATTTAGGTTCGCGGCCAACAATTTTCAGGTGATCCAAACACATTTATAGAGAAGGAAAAGATGAATATATTCAGATTAGCCGGGGACATGACCCATCTCGCCAGTGTCCTCGTTTTGCTTCTCAAGATCCACACCATTAAATCCTGCGCTGGTTTGTACCTTTCCATTTTCACCAGTTATAGATACATCTTTCTGTATTGATAGGTGTCCATATATATATATATATATATATATCTGTTATTAGCTTCACATATTTCTGATTTTTGTTTTAATCTGTTATTTTTTAATACAATGAACCTGAAAAATTCGGGGTTTAGAGAATGTATTTAGATCGCTTGGAATTTAATGATAACTTTTGTGTTTTTTTTTTTTTTGGGTTGTAGTGATCTTAAATTGTAATTCATACTTCATAACTCAAATGTGAGATGGGGTTTGATGGAAAGAACTTTAGCTATTACAGCTTGTTTGGATAGGGTGATTTGGATAACTAGAGAGGATGGATCACTCTAATTACTTATTTGGATAACTAGAGAGGATGGAAATGGAAAGAAATGGAGAGATTTAGTTATCTTTTAAAATCATCTATTTTAATCTCTTTAAAAATGGAGAGATTTGGAGAGAAAATAAAACTCCTAAGGCTCATGTTATATAATGTCAATATTTGCCCTCCAAAAACAAATGTAGTAAGGAAATAATTTAGAACATCATATTTTCATATTCTCTTATGTAAGCCAACCAAACAAGAGCTGAATCTTTTCTCGTGCTTATCTAAACAACATTGAGAGAAAGGACAATCTTTTTTCTTTTCTTCTTTCTCTTATTATTAAGTAATATTTTCTTTTCTTTTCTTTTCTCTCCTGGGTTCCCAAACGAGCTGTTAATGTAGAGAGGTGGGGATGGGCTTATAAGTTGTTTCCCTTCATCTTTTGCAATGAATTTTGAGTGAGTTGCATTTGAGGTTAGATTAAGAAATTGAGAGGTATTAGGTTTCATAGTAACTGAATCTGATGGAGAATTGTGACGAAAGTGTGGATATTAAGTACAGAATGTACAACTAATACATCAAGGCCCGTAATTTGATATAGTGAGGGACTATTGCTTGCACGGACGGACACAAGATTTTAACTCTGGAGGGGCGAATATTAGGTTTTATAAACACTTATTACGGGGCAAACCTATATAATTTGGATATATTTGGGACTAATCTATTATAATGTTGTTTTGAGTTAAGCACCATTCAAACCTTCTGCTAGATTTTTCAGTTAATGGGATGTTTTAACATGATAAAAAATGAAATGGATCAATGTTCACTTTATATTCATATTCCCAAACATAATCCCAATATTTTAGTCCAAGGGCTCGTAATGACAAAACTTACCCAAATTGCGTCAGTCCAGGCTGATCAGGATTACATGCAAACATTAATCTAAATTGCAAAGAACGTGCACCAAGACCATCTTTTACAATTATACTGCTATAAATCATCAAATTCAAGTTGTTGCTTCATCAGTTTCTAAATTTTTTAGCTGATGGCTTGTTTCCAAGTGCTCCAGCGGACAATACAGCTTTCTTTCAAATGCAAACTTTAATTAGACATTATCTGCTTTCCAATTCCTTTTCTTTTTCTGTTGGGTTTTTTTTGCCTTATATTTGTTCTTCAATGGCAACACTGATAGAGGGTAGAGTCAAAGCTGTTTATTAATCCCGATTACTTATCCATTACACAGTAGCACGTGGCATGCTTTTTTTGTTTGTTTGTTTTTGGGATATTTTATATAGGATAACAATTGATTAAGACTTTTGTATATACACTCAAAGATGCCAGAGAAGAGATGCTCTTGAGCCATGGTCGCAACTGTTTTACTATCCAAGTTGAGCGCAACTCATTTGAGCTGGAAGGTGGAAATGAAGATGGCAGTTTCGGTCCTGCAGAGAGTGTTTGGGGACTTTGGAGATTCATTCATTGTGGGGGAGAGGAGTTCTATTGGGTCTGTGATAGACCGAAAGAAGCTACTTGAGGTGGTGATGGAAAAGGTTTTCGACCATTATTAAGAGGGAAGAAGACAAAGTTGCAGGTTCGAGGCCTTAGAAATAAAGAGGACCATTTCTTCGAGTTCAAAGTGAGCTCCAATGGAGGTTGGAGGGTTGTTTGTTTCCCAGAGGGGAGAGGATTTTTGAAGTTGGGAACTTGAGTTTATGGGGAGTTTGTTTTAGGTGGAAAAGCAGGTGAGTGATTCAAAATAAAAGACGGCTCAGCTGCGCAGGTGGCCAAATAACACATTGAAAGCATATCACAGTGGTTCCAGGGACTTGGAAGAATGGAGGTTATTGGCAGGGCAATTTTTGTGCAAACCTATTTGAGGGTGGGAGTGGGTATTTGGTACCGAAACAAATAAGCAAAAGAGGAGAGAAGGAACACACAAGAGGCTTTAGTTCTAGATCTCAAATACATGCTCAATAATATTGATCAAAGCTTATGGTCACATTGCTAACCACTTTATTTATAGGCTAGCCTTACTATAAAGGAAATATTAAAAAACTTAAATATTAATTAAATAACTCTTAGTAAATTAAATTAACTATCGATTTCTATTATTGGACCAAAAATACTTAAATCACTTGCGTTGAGCCCTTGGCGTTAAATCGAGACTTCCAAATTGGATAACAGCTCTCTAACGAGTCAACGATTAAACCATCAATTCTCTTATGATAAAAAGAACTAGACTCCGAGTTAAGAGCAGGACCAAGGATGCCATCGGAAGTAGGAACGCGACGAACCAACAAAGAGTTTTTCTTCAGCTCAACAGTATGTGAATCGGTGATACAAGTAGGGATGTACTTCGACTTTCCATCTATGATGGAAAAAGTTTTGGCACCCTCGTATGCTTGACATCACGATTCCATATTAATACACAACCTAAGAGAATATGACAAAGCTTAAGAAGTAGAAACCACACAATATCATCTCATTGAGCTTGCCAATAATGAATGTTACGAGGCATTGCATATCAACTTTGAGCTTCGTGTTTATAGTCCATGCCACATGATAAGGCTGAGGATAGGGCTCAACCTTTAACTCAATTTCTTTATAGTTTTTTCAGACATGACATTAGTGCAACTCCCAGTGTCAAATTATCAAATAGTAAATTGGTCATTACACATCACCCTTGTATTAGAAATTTGACAACACTGTATTTTTTTTGTATTTTTTTATTTGGTTTGTCTTCCTTGGTAGCAAGCAAAGGACGAATAAAGCCAATGGCACATCAGAAGTGAAATCAACGGGATCAATAATCTGATTGTCAACCTTTGTTTTCTCATATTCTTTTATGTTTACAATTTTCTGATTCTCTAATATAGCAACAGACATGATAATCATATTATTTTTTGGAGAAGGGCACAAGGCACTCCTTACCATAATGTCAAAAAACCTGACAATTAATGCACTTAGACTTGGTATTACCTTAATATGTTGTCAGAGGAATAGGAGTAGCACAAGGAGGATGCTCTGGAAGTTTTCCGCGAATGGGATCCACAAAAGTTTTTCATTCGTGGTTAGGGATTCCACCAAGGGGCATACGAGAACGTTCTTCACCTCTTCTTCCATTTGAAGGGCTACTTGGACTGGCATCTGTCATGATATACAGTTTACTCGCGGTGATTCAATCCACAAGAGATTTATAGGTTTAAATCCTAACGATACATGGAGATCAAGACGTCTTCATAAATGAATAAAAGAATGTATGATTTCGGCTTACCTACAAAGAGGGAAAGCTTTTTATTTATATTGATGGAGTACGTTTCTAAAAGTAATTAAGAATCTACAATATAGGAAAGAAAAAAAATCAAAGATAACATTATAAATTAAGAAATCCTAATTTACTAGAAGATATTATTTCCAGTACTCCCCCTCAAGCTGGGATAAAGATATCAATCGAACCTAGCTTGACAATTGAAGACTTGAGCAGAGATCGTCTCACTTAACACACTTTGGATCGTTCTCCGGATGTGGCGTCTCAGTTTCCAAAAACTAAGTAGATTTTCCTTTTTTCTTGAGAAAGAGACGAAGAGATCGGCTCCAGGCATCAAATATTTGTTTTTCTCTTCAGCAATACACTAGTAATGCGATGAGTCGGTGCATGTTGAGAAATAGAAAAATCCGATGAGGATGTCCGAGATATAGCCCTATCGCTGGAGTTAGGCATATCGTCCAAGAAATAGATGCAAAGCAGTCAAAAGAATAGATAACCTAAGAAGATGCAAAAAAAAAAAGAACAACGCTATTGGAACAACAATGGTAGCCCCCAAAAGCAAGAACAAGAATAATGCTACCGGAACAAAAATGATAGCCCCAAACAGGTACGAAGCGGCAAAACCAAGAACAACGCTACTGGAACAAAACGGTAGCCCCAAAAACCAAGAAGAAGAACAATGTTACCAGAACAAAAACGGTAGCCCCCAAAACCAAGAAGAAGAATAATGCTACCAGAACAAAAATGGTAGTCCCAAATAGGCACGCATACAACAAAATAAGGGTTTACCACATTAGCAAATCATAGATCGAAGATGGTGTGTGAGACGGTACCAAATCAAATCGGAGAACTAAAAAGAAGACCAAGTCTGCAGTCTAGTGATGTCGCGCACAGAGTTAGTTGTGAACCTGAGCTGTTAGGAAGTTGATAGCGATGGCAATCCATAGAGTCGCCGGCGTTGAAGGCGACAGTGACGAGGTATGGTCCTCGCAAGGTGTATAGCGGCAATGGGAATCCAGATTGGCGCCAGCGTCGATGGCAATGAGGTATGGTCGTCGAGGACGACAGTGAGGGTTCTGAAGAATAACAACAACGGTGGCGTCGAAGGGGGACGATGGCGATGGCGATGGCGGTGGCAATGTCGAAGGGGGACGACGGCGATTAGTGCTAGTTTTTTTCTTCATATTTTGGCTTTGATACTAAAAAGAATAAAAGAATTGTATAATTACGACTTACCTACAAAGAGGGATAACTGCCTATTTATATTGACGAAGTACAATTGGAATTAAGAATCTACAATATAGGGAATAATTAAAATTAAAGATAACATTATAAATTAAGAAATCCTAATTTCCTCTTAATTTCCTAAAAAATATCATTTTCAATACTCATTTCACGAGAACTCAGATCTAGTAGCCACACTGTACAACAGTTCTGTGTTAACTGGGTAAACTGCAAATGAGCTCGCTCCTTGTAATTTGGAGGAACAAAGTAGTGGTTCGTTGCAATTTTCATATCTGCCTAGGTATAGCTACATTATACTCTCATTGATATCTAGTCCGCTAGATTTTTGCTGTGCCTTTCAACATTGGTTTAGCAAACAATAATTTCTTATCCTTGGTCATTTGACATCATCGAAAGAAACTCTCCAAGTGGTGCGACCAATCAGAGAATACCTCTGGATCTTGGTCTCCATTAAAGTCCAAAACTTCTAATTTGGCACCCCTGTGAACTTAGTTAATCTTGGATCTTCTACAATGCGTTGGTTCACAAAAAGTTGTTGTGGATGAGCACTTGAAAGTCCACCAACTATAGCATCTTTTTTCCCTTACCTCACAAAAAGGTGGTAGCCAATTTATAGAATGTAACTCCAATTTGTGCTATATCGTCTGTCATTTGGTTCTATTTTCTTTTCATCTCTTGCAAATTATTATCTAAAGCCTGAATTTTGGAATTCAGCTTTTCATTGGTAACTATGGTTGTGGGGAGGGAAGAATTTTTTTAGCTGTTTTTGTTTTTGAATCGGGTCTAGGTTTTGTTGCTGGAGTAAGGCTAGTTGGGGTTAATATGGGTTGACAGAATATGTGGGCGTTCTATTTTTTTTTTCTTCTTTATTTGCCACTATTGTTTTTGTAGGATACATTGAGTTGGAACGGTCAAGAGGTGTGGATCATAGTTGTCAAATTGTGAATCGAAATCCAAGTCTTGTGAATGGTGAATTGAAATCCAAGTTTCGTGAACTACGAATTGAATTAGATTGAGAATCATAAATTTCAGCATAAACAATAAAAATGCTGTTAAACACTTATATAAAATATATAACATAAAATAAATACAACAAAATTTGACACAAATTATGCATTCAAAACATGATTACATAATCTACTTGCGAAAATATTTACCTTCATCTCAAGAGTTTTTTGCTCAATTCCAACTAATCATAAGATTCATTAAAAATCAGAGTATGTTGTCGTGTGCAATTCGAAAAATGGAGCAAGAAATATCAAAAAATATAGAATAAGTGAAGATAGCGTGCGTGAACTCCTTTTGAATTAAACATACAACACTTTAAATGGTGTATTGGATACTTATCCAACCCATATGATATTAAATTATATTTGTTTCAACACAATAGTTACAATAAAATTATTGCAAGTGTTATTTTCATCTTTTACATCCTTCACATAAAAGAGAAATAAGAAAAAAGAGTTGAGAACCTATTAGATTTATCATGTTCTTATTATATCTTCTAATCACCAAATGAGCAACAAATCATACAAAGTTACTTTTTATTTTTACAATAAAAACACTAAGTTGCGTTATATATATATATATTCAATGTGGTAAATAAGGGTTCAACCATTATTAGATCTTATAGTTTTAAGAATAACATGAATCATAGATAGTGAATCATACCATAAATCGTAAGATTCGCACCATTTATCACAAAACAGATTCATTCATAAATTTGTATTGATTTTTGCATGAATCGTGAATTGAATTGTGAATTGAATTGTAAATCGTAAAATTTTGATAACAATAGTGCAATTAGGTTGAGAGGTATGGGTGTAAACATGGTTTTAAATATCGTCGATACGGTTACGTATCGACCGTTACGTAATGGTATCTCAAATACACGATCGGACACATACTTTGGTATTAGAGTTGTAGACAATCCATAGAGTATCGACCGATACGGCCAATACGTATCGCATATCAGCGCTGTTTTGGCCGGTACTCCCGATACCTGCCTCGAGGCATCCCAACAATTTGGCTTCGCTTTCTTCTCTTGAACTCTATCTTCATCTTCAAAGTTAGGGTGAAGGAGTTTTGTATGGCATCAAGGAACTTTGATTTGGCAGAAGAAGCTTCAATCTGGAATCAAGGAGATTGGGTTGTTGGACCTTCGATTTGGTTGAAACCAATTTCGATTATTGCGATTTGGGTCTTCCATTTGGGTCGATATAGGTATTCGATTCTTGGTATTGATTTTGCAATTGAAATCAATCTGGGAAATCGAGTTGGAAATCATTTCTGGCTTTGTGAGATTCACGGTTTGCGGTTATCTTCAATTTAAAATTGATATTCATCATATTGCGAATCGCGATCTTCAATTTTAGAAGGGCTACTTCTTGTTCAATCTGTTATAGTGCCAAAGCATTTAAAAAAAAAAAGAAAAATAGGTTCAAAATATGGAAGTTTCTAAATAGAATTGAATTACTGATGAGGTCTCCCACTTGTACAAATATTTATGCATGATATACAAGTTTGCTAATGCATTCAATGGGCGTACCTAATATAAATGTTTGTATATTTGGAGGTTTCCATAAAATATGAATCACCAGAGAGCACAATCCCAAGCACCATAAGAGCATAATTCAAACGGTACATTTAATTTTAGTTAAATAACATTAATTATTCAACTTTATGGGAATAACTATAAATAGTTATATGTTAAGTAATTATTGTTTAGTTATAATTATTTAAAATTTAAAATAAATAATTATTATTTAATTAGATAAAATTTATTATTTAAGTAAATGAAATTTAATTTAAGTTATTATATGTTAAGTAATCTTAATTAAAAACATGTTTTAGTTGTTACAATGTTAATTAAAAACAATTATAAATATTCAATTTGTGGTAAATAATTTGTTAGTGCTTGAAAAAAATTCCAAGCTTGGTTATCGATTTTTGTTACAAATTGACTGATTCTCCTGATACCGGTTACATGCGTTTGCGACCATTACGTCGGTCAATACTGTGATTTAAAACTTTAGGTGTGGGTATGGGATACTGACCCTTAAGATTAAAGGGCTGTTTTTTTTTTTTTGTGGTATGATGGGCTGTTGTTTGGGCTGGATTCTGGGACGGGTTAGATATGATGGGTCCAAGTGGAATTTCAGATCAAACAATGTTGGTTAAATGGATAAATAGTGTCGGGTTAGGTCCACAGACCAAAGGTGCATCACAAGTTATGAACTCCGAGTAAAAGCTAGGTGTTTTTTTGGGGTCGTGTAATGACCCGAAAATTCAAATAAAATAAAATAATAGAAATAAAATAAATAAGTGAAACAAAATAGTTAAATAACTTTGTGCTTACGTGTTAATTATATTTAAATTTGTGTTTCTGTGCTTATCTATTTAATTTAATATTTATATATATTATAATAATAAAAAATCGGTTCATTCTTACATGTTCAATTTGGATAGTTTTTAGCCCCGATATTTTATTTCATAGACCTTGAGAGAAGCCTATTTAGCCCAAAACTCTAGTTGGGCCAACCATTTTATTTTTAAGACTAATTTGAGCCACGAAGCCTAATTCTTGAAAATAAGCCCAATAACCAAACAAAAAGCCTTTTTGCCAACTCATGTTTCTCTTTTAAGCCAAACATGGCCTTACATATATTTTTATTTATCAAAACTAAAATTTTATAAAACTAATTTGATTTAAAATAATATGTTTACATAACTTAGATTAATAAATATAAACAATGTACACAATTTTAATTAAAAAGCTTATTTAAGAAATTCTTGTAAAAAGACTTGTTTTGACCCATGACATTTATGTATGTATCCAAATATTATAAAAATGATTTTAAACTATAAATATGATGTGCCAACCATAAATTTATTAAATAAATACAATTCTATTGAAAAAGTGACTATTTTTATAATTTAAGCTTATTTTAAGCATTCTTTTTAGCAATGTAGTATAATTATACTCTCTTGGACCATTATTATATTATTATATACACAAAAAATCAAAGTGGTGGTGGTGGCATTGTAGCAACGATGGTGATAGTTGTGGTCACTATAGCTTGTTCGTGAGTGGTGGTTCAGCTAGGGTTTCGTTCTAAAAGGAGGAGGGAGAAACATAACAGAAGGACGTGTAATCGTGAGCCTAAGCTCTTATATCAATTGATGCCAAATCAAATAAGGAGAAGGGGGGAGAAGAAAATCACAAGGGGCCACAACCTTAGATCTCAAACGCATTCATAATAATATTACTCAAAGTTAATGATTGCATTCCTAACCGCCTTATTTATAGGTAACCCTAACTAAAAAGAAATAATAAATAACCTGAATATTAATAAAATAACTCCTACTGGCTAAAAATAGTTATTCCACCACGTCAAGTCCTTGGGCTTAACTCAAGGCTTCCAAATTGGATGCCGGCTCTCTAGCCAGTGAATGGCTACACCATTAGTATTAAAAGGTTGAAGATCTTCCATCATGCATTGGTTACATTGCTAGGTAAATGGTTGTGTGTGTGTGTGTGTGTGAGAGAGAGAGAGAGAGAGAGAGAGAGAGAGAGAGGTGGTCAAGGAAGAT